>PQWD01002616.1:0-29154 GCA_019425675.1 Leucinodes orbonalis
GCTTGGAGCCATCCAGCCAGGGCTGCGTTGTTAGACCGTAGATAAATAAGGCCCAAGGCCACAGTCGCACCGGGTACGTCACGTCCAAATTCACCGTTGCCCTTCGCGTATGGGACGAGCCTTGCTTGTACTTCTCCTTTGGCTACCTGAAATTGGAATTGAAAACTTAACTGTATTGCAGGTGATATAAAGATCAAGCAACCATCGCAATGGTCAAATTAAATTCTGTGTTCTCCTGTTTGTTAGTATAAGATTATACAAATAAATACGCTGTATCAAACACAGACCCTGTTTGGTCGCAGAAACTTTATAATTCGATTATCGGATGAGAGACTTAAACATATTATCTCTAGCCATTCTATGTCTTGAAAGGTAGTACGCGACTGTATCAATTGTTGCATAAGTACACCAGCCAAAAGCACATTGTGTACACGAGTGTACCGGTAAACATGAAAACACAAGCCAAAAGCACATTGTGTACGTGATTGTAACGTAACACGGACCAGTACACCTGCCAAAAGCTTATTTACGCTTGTGTATCGGTAAACGCACGAACATACCTGTCAAACATTGTGTACGCGAGTGTACTTATAGATATCTACATCTGCAAAAACTTGTCTATGCGAATATACTGGTATGCGCACCAATACACGTACCAAACCTATGTACTCGTGTGTAACGGTGTGTTCAATAGATATCTACGTCTTTTAAACTTTGTATACGCAAATGTACCGATAGACGCAGAAATAGGTCTACCTGCCAAATGCTTCTTTTAGTTTGTACTCGAGTGTACCTGCGGCGATGTTTTCCCCGGCGATCATGTATGTCCGTAGACGCGCGGCCAGGTGTGGCGTTCCCGCGTCTAATCCACCAGGCCTAGCGTCAGGCCTAATGTGAACTTGTGTACGCGAGTGTACCGGTAGACGCACGAATACGCCAATGACTGTACACGAGTGTATGGGTAGGTGCATAAAGACCAGCACAAACATTGTGGACGCCAGTGTATCGGTGGGCGCATAAATGTACCTGTCCAATCTCTTGCCCTGTCGTCATTACACTCGTGTATTGGTGGGTACATAAACACAGTAGCAAAAAAATTGTGTACGCGAGTGTATCGGTGGATGCATAAACACACCAACAAAACACTGTGTACGCGAGTGTATCGGTAGGCGCATAAATGTACCTGTCAATTCGCTTGTCCTTTCATCATTACACTCGCGTACATAAGTATATTCAATGAATGCATATACACGCCGGTAAGAGTTTGAACTCGAGTCTACCTGTCAAACCTCTTGTACTGTCATCGATACAGTTGCGTACACAAGCATATATCGATGAACGTATATATACGCCGGTAATAGTTTGAACTCGAGTGTACCTGCGGGCGGATGTTTGTCCCCGCCGAGCATATAGTCCGACGCGAGTGTACCGGTAGACGCACGAATACACTAGGCAAAACATTGTGTACGCGAGTGTATCGGTGGACGCATAAATGCACCTGTCAAACCTCTTATCCTGTCATCGATACACTCGCGTACACAAGTATATATCGATGAACACATATATACCAATGATGTAAAAAAGTATAGATTCGTGATATGCTCACAAATCAATCGAAAAGTGTTCCGAATGCAGTGACAGCACACATACACAAATTTCGAATTTCGAACACATTTACTTAAACAAAAGAGTACAAACTGTCTTCGGCGGTTCGTTTTTGAGGCACGGATGACGTATCTACCTTTATTTATACAAAATATCATTGATATATACGGCGGTGATAGTTTGAACTCGAGTGTACCTGCAGGTGGATGTTTGTCCCCGCCGAGCATGTATGTCCGCAGGCGCGCGGCCAGGTGTGGCGGAGCGCGGCCCGCAGCCCCCACACACACCAGGCCTAAGGCCAGGCCCGCGGCTAGGGCATAGCCTTCGCGTTCCACGCAGTTCTCCATTTCAGGGCCTGGCGGTTTGCCTGTCACATACAAATAAATGACAGTTATATTATGTACGTATGTAAAGAAGCTTTATTACAGTTTAATATGATCACTGTTGAAAGGAGGTTTCTCCTAAGGGTTTCCACGCGGATCGAGCATTAAAAACCTACATAATTCCTCCCTGGTCAAGGGGTCTCAGCGTGGAGATCACTTGTGCGTTCACTTTGTGCGATTTTTCCTACCTAGTTTTGGACATGTCATTATTTTCTAGAAATGACATGCTTAGTTTCAAGGTCACTTATCAACTAGTCACAAGACATGTTAGAAAAGAAAGTCCGTGCTTCGGAGGGTTCGTTATACTGTCACCACCTACCTGGGCTACCATTTTAATATTATAATCATTAACAACCACAAATAACCTTTTAAAAATCGCCCGCCTTGAAATCAACCAATTTTTAGTAATAACTATAAAACCATTTTTATTTGATTCGTTTACATGAACACGTTCCACAGTTCCGTGTGGACTACTAACTTAAAACATTTTAAAGGAACTTTACACTTACCGATTTCATTTAACAGCACCTGCGCATAATGCGTATGGCAGGTGTCCTGGTATATAAGGCCTACGCCCATGAGGGCAGCCACTAGTATATTCTGCTGGATATCCAGCTCGATGGACGTCGGCGGCAGTAGCGGTTCCAAATGGATGCTCATCATCTTCGTGGCTTGGACGTCCATTGTACCTGTTTTATTCATGTTATATAATAAATAAAAAAAAATGTCTTTATTAAATTTAGGTTCATATATAACACTTATGAATGACAAATGGAGCTACCACTGGTTTGAATATCGATCGTTGTCTATTGAGAAGAATCCAGTAAGAAACTCAATAGTTACTCTTTTCAAATTTTTTATTTATTTTTGCAGTATCATATTCATCATCATCAGCTCATTAAACGTCCCCACCGAGGGGCACGAGCCTACCCGTATAGGGTGATTAGTCGTCCACGCGGGCCCAGTGCGGATTGGACGACTTCACACACAACCTTCGAATCTCTTCGCAGGCGTGCATGAAGGTTTCCTCACGATGTTTTCCTTCACCGTAAGAGCGTCGGATAACGTACATATATTTTCGAAAATTCGAAAATACATTGGCACGTGTCGGGATTTGAACCTGCCCTCCCGGTAGGAAGGCGACAGTCCACACCACTGAGCCACCGACACTCTTATCATATTATTTCTATCGAAATTATTTATATTTAGCAAATCATACTAAAAGTTATAAATAATTTATTTATCATATTATGATATTGGTAAAGATCAAAAATACAAAAAATAAACTTTTGCCCGTGGCTGCGCTCTCGTTCATTTAGGGGTAGTACATTTCCCCTTTCTTGATTTAGAACACATATAAGAACTTGAAACAGAAAAACATTTTAACGCTGTAGACGATATTATATCTACTGATCTCACATTTTCCATTGCATAATAGGTCTCTACCTCTAAAATTTCCGTTCTGCAGTACTGGCCATGCCAAATCAAAATAATGTTTGTGTGGCTAAGAATTATAATTTAAGATCGATTTTATTTTCAAAACATGGAATATTTTTTTCTAAAATTAGTCAAATTTTTTTTGTTGATTAGTGTGTTCATTTTGCATGTTTATAGCATTGCATAGTTTTTCAAAATTAAATTTGATAATTATTTAAACAGTTTAGGTCCGAGGATGGCACTTATAGCCACAAAAAAATCCACGAGCAGATGAGGTTAGTGGACCCTAGAAAAACATCCTATTGCATTTTTATAATTTTCTCTTCAATCAATCGCAGACCACTGCTGCATATACCCCCCTTATGCTCCTTAAAATAAAGTCAAAATTACCTCTATAAGTAGCCGCGAGTCCCAACAGCAAGCCAACGCTGATCATTTCGTGACATTTAACAAGGTACTCGTACATGTTCATGAAGGGCATGTCTTTAAGATGGCCGTTCAGCCCCAACGCCATCAGGAAGCCGGCGTGCTCCGTTGACATCTCTGCTGTGCCCTGCATTAAAACAGAACAATTCTATTAATTTACTTGAGATTCAGGCACTTTTCAATCCAAGTGTTTAGTGTGTATTAAGCACAGATTTCCCAATACAGGAGATGGGGCAAGCCGCGTTTAAAGTGCGACAAATGTAAGCTCAACGAGCATACACTGGCTGCCAGTTTACACTCTGTGAGATGAGTCAAGACACGAATATTAGAAGAAATTACCGTTTTATTCTAAAATTCCATCCTGTGCAATTGTAACATGTCATCATCGTAATGAATCAATAAATTTACCAAGAAATATAATAACTTTTCACAGGTAAAACCCGAAAAGAAATTGCGACACTGGGACTGCCTATAAACTTGGCGGCTTGTCCAGTCTAATTGTATATTCGGATGTCTGTGGTATTAAGTTACAAAATTGAATGGTTTTTTTTATAGTTGTTGGTTTTAATGTTTTTTATATTGTAGTTGGTTTTAAATAGTTGGCGGACACCGTCAGCTTGGCCAATGCACTTGGTTCCGTAGGTAGTTTATGCCACGATTTACATAGGTACCTTTTTGACCAACTATATTAACGTAAAGACAGCTATATTAACGTAAAGACAACTATATTGATGTTAACCACAAACAATGCTAGTATGGAGAACGCTCACCTAGATAAAAACCCAATCACTTTTGATGATCTTTTAATCCCCAAATTGTACTTGTTAAAATGAGATTTCAAAACGCTTACGAAACTTAGGAACATCAACACTTTTTGTCAAGAATCAAAATTGTTTATTTTTGCTGATTGTTAGGTTGTCCGATGTGGAATTGTTGACAAACTAACCCTTTAAACGTCAATGACACCAGAAAAAGGCGTCAGAAACATTAGCTTTGTGTCTTGATTCCTGGCGTTCAAAGGATTAATATACATTATCTTAAGCTACATTCAAGACAGTTTATGTTAGTATGCCAACTTACCCTAGGCTTGTTGTATATGACCCAACTAGAATCAATGCTAGATCCCGTCATAGGCACGAGCGCCAGGCCAGCAGCGAGCCCGTTGTGGAAGGTAGGCCACAGCAGGCAATGGGGAGGGGACTCGGCCGCGCCCAGGTTTATAGTATTGCATCGAGGAGGGGGGCCTCGACCCGACACGTTCAGCTTGGGCAATGCCAGAGGTTCTGTTGGTGCGCAGGGTAGACTGCGTAGGGTCACCATACCCCTGGATAGTAGAAATGAAATATTCAAGGTTATTCTTGAACTACTAAGTGCGATTCGCGAAAGGTGGTGGAGGCTGGATGAAAAAGCGGATAGGGATTTATGGCGTATAATGAAATAAAAATATAAGGGATCCCTAATACTGAAGTAAATTAAAAAAAATACTATCTTATAAACAAACATTGAAATGAACGAGCAGCTGCCAGTTTCTGCCTCATATTATGACAGGGTGTTAAAGTTAGTTATAATCTATGAAACAGATGCCATTTTATATACCACGATATTTTTTAAATACATAAATACATCACTACCATTTTAATAAATTCAAAACATATATGATCGAATAGTGATCTCTTTTTTGGGTAAATAAAAAACTATATTATAAAGAAACAACTCACCGGCCAACAGGCAAAGCCATAGTTCTGGTGCTGATGGCATACAAATGCTTCTCCTGCTCCTCAATAAAGTCATGGTCGGACACCTCGGGCCGTTGCGTCAGGTTGATGGTCACGGGAATCGAGGATTGCAGCAGATTGAACACTTCTGACATTCTGATTCACAAGGCAAAAGAATTGTGTTATTACCATTAAGTTCTGTACTTTAAGGCTCGTATTCTAGAACGAGACTCAAGCGTTGATCTTCACTTAGAGTGAGAAGATAGCGCTCTATACGATAGATAGCACCATCCCTTTCTAACTCAATTTTTGTAAAGATAAACGTTGAGTTTCAGAATACGGGCACTAATGTCTTATGGTGAAGGAAAAAACATCGTGAGGAAACCTGCATGAACATATCTGTTTGTATTGGTCTGGGTGTTTTCTATGTAGATGTTATAAACAGAGATCGGATAATCGGATGCATATTTACCTAAACTTATTTTTTGGCTAAGAAAATATGGCTTTTTTCGGAATTGTCTTTTTCAATGTCGGGATACCTATCTATCCGTCTCACTCGCACATTCACATAACGCTTTTTTGAACATAACTAGAATTGTAAATTCAAAACTGATATCGATCTCCATTTATTTTTCGATAGATTCCATAATAGTTATAATCTTAACGTTAGTAAATGTGCAGCTAAGTGCACAACAAGCTTTACAAAGTTGTTCAAATATTATTCTCAACGCAAATAATTACGGCTCCTCATTACAAACCTTTATTTGAGTGTGCATTCAATTATATTTATAATCAAAACGCTAACGGTATACATCCCGAAATATCGGGGTTTTTTCCATACAAGTAATGTATATACAAATCATATATTGTAACAGAAATCACTACCAACGTAACGAAAATACATTTAATTCTATATTCCAAACATTAAATGCATCAATTCCGAAATCCCGAAATCTTTACGATAAAGAAGTGCTTTCCATACTAAGGCGCCGGTCAACTTTAGGTAAATATGCATCCGATTATCCGATCTATGGTTATAAATCATAGATAACTTCCACCAAAAACAACTATACACGATTTTTTAAATAATTGAAAGCTTCATTTATTTTATGTGTACAATTAAAATTATAAAACTTTGTTTATCCGTTGTTTAGTACCCATACTATAGGCTTCACGCTTAACTTGAGGCTACATGGCGCTGCGTGAATGTCAGTGGATATTTATATATTATATCCGTTGTTAATTTATTAAAGTTCGAAGAAGTTACACATTTATTTATTCATCACTAGCTTTTGCCCGCGGCTTCGCTCGCGTTAAATTCGGGATAACATGGCTCCACTTTCCTGGTAACAAAAACAGAATATTTTTAATACTGCAACACTGCTTTTTCTTCTTCTTTTTCGCTTCGCATACCAATTTTTTGCTTTTCACATTAAAAACTGTGAAAAGTCAAATATAAATTACCCCTTTTTTAAGGCTTTAAGGGCCGATTTGCAAAAACTTCAATATGCAAGATTTATTGTTCGTGACAAATAACCATCATACTTATTTTTAGCTTTCTACCTAGTAAACTGTTTGTAATTCGAAAAATATAATTATGTATACATATATAATAATAATAAATACTTTATTTCGTAACTCAGGTATACTTTTACATTTTATTGCATTTGAAATTTCCCTTTAAGCAAATTAGTTTTACTTGTGCTAGGAAAATTCGCTCTCCCATAGTACTTTGTATAGGTACCCAGTACACTCATTTTAGATACAATTTACTCTTAATAACAAATGAAATTACATCTTTAAAATAAAATATATGCATATGTATTGTGTTTGTGTATGCATGCTTGGTGTGTGTGTGTGTGTTGTGGTGTGTATGAGTAGAAATGCGCGTTTTAATTTCGGTATGCTTAATAATGTGTTCAAGATCGCTGTAATTAATCGCCATAAGGTGTTCTACTAGTACTTTTTTTGCATTAAAATATGATAATGAGTAAAGATTAAGGGTTTAATTAATAGCATTTTAAAGAAATGCTGATTGAAAATGAAACTGTCGCTCTGCAAACGTTGATTTTACTTGTGGCAGTAGTGCCACTTTTCCTGTTCTTCTTTTTTGAAGTTTACCTGGGTCAAATTTAAGACACTTATGCTTTTCAAACAATTTTAAATAGGTACAATTTTCTCACAGATAGAATGCCAGTACTTTCGTATAGAAGATCAGTTGGAAATCTGTATGGTCGGAAATCCTTAAGCAAAGCTCTTTGGGCTCTTTCAAGGTCTAAGAAGCAGGTTTTAGCTGCCCCACCCCACACAGTGATGCAATAGACAATAATAGATTGGGCTAGTGCTACATAGGCTTTGTGCCTGGAGGCAATATGGCGTAATGTTTTAAATGTCCAAATAAGTTTTCTAACCCTGCCCATAAGCAGGTCTATATATATATATATATATATATATATATATATATATATATATATATATATATATATATATATATATATATATTTATATATATATATATATATATATATATATATATATATATATATATATATTATATAATATATTATATATATATATATATATATATATCACTATACATAGGAATCTATCAGCAGATAACGCCCCGCAACGGGTCCTCTTATATATTATTAAACTGATGTTAATTCCTATTAGATGTTCTCATAATATATTGTTAAATGTTACTCACCTATGATCTCTAGGGTACAGTAGACTAAGCAGTTTAGTATTGAGATGCTCCATGCCCGTACTCGTCTCGCTATCTTCGTTCTTAGGAGGCACCGGCTCAGCTTGACTTTGCGTCGTGTTCAACGAATACGCGGTCTCTTTTTCTAGTACTTCTAATGCTAGAGCTGTAGGAATGGATTTTAATATTAAACGTAGTTATCTATCTTAATAAAATAAAAATTAAAAAGCATTTAATCGATTAAATTCCAAAATAAAAGTAATAATAATAATAAATGTCGTATATTCAAGCTAGTCGTCAGTGCCAGTTATCGTCCCGTGAAACAGGAGTGCAATGCACTTTTGTGTTTCGGGATGAGGGCAATGTAGCTAGTGAAATTACCGGGCATAAGAGACCTAGCATCTGTTGTCTCTGGTGTCGGGCGCAGTGCGGCGTTGAAGGAAAATAACGACTGTTTATTAGTTGTTAGTCTCATTCAATGCCGCACTAATCATCAGGTAAGTGTCTTGACCGTCCTGTATACTTCTACCATAAAAAATGACAAATTAATTTAATTTTTTATATGACCATGACTAACTACACAAAAAATATTAATTTTTCATTAAATACAGGTAAAATATAATGTTGTAATGGGCATAATGCCCATTACAATATCAAACCACTGTTTCTCGGGCGCCTTAAAGCGTTACTGGCGGTCAAAACCTCTGCCCAAGTGCTGTACTGAATACTCAACTATACATAAAGAGGACTCACTTTCTAAATACTCAGAAGTGGACTTGATCGTGTCGGCGATCTCCACCTGCAAAGCCAGGTCTTCCCTCATCACCAGGTTGTACGCGTCGATGGGCCAGTCCGCTGGCGGCTCGCTCTTGCATCGACCGAATATCGTTAACAGCAGTAAACCAAGACCTGGCGGTAGATTGTCTACATCCCGAGGTGTCATACCTGTGGATGAAGTTATTTTATTCGGTATTTGACACAACTAATCGTTGACATACTTTTTATGAACTGTAAAAAAATAACTTTTCCATATATTTTGTACGAGATTAGTGATATGTGACGTCATTGCTCACTAACATCAATTGACCACATATTTATTGGTTTCAATGTATTTAAAAATACAATATTGCAAATAAACAGAAGTGATCAATGAAATGACACATAAAAAAGGTGCGCTTTTATAAAAATATGGTTTAGTATTTCATTGCGGATTGTGGAAAATACCGATTCTTAGTTTACTATACATAAATCATGTCGATATCTTCAAAAGGGTCTTGATACGCTTAGAAAGAAGGATTCTTATCCTCCGCTTTTCTTATCAAGTCGATCATTTACAAGGTGTCGATTTACGGCGGGCGTCTAACATACGCTTGCCAAGACGCGGTCTCCACTCTAGAACTCGTCTGCTCCAATGGTTATAAATGAAAATTTTGCCCTGATGGATGGGCAGAATTTTTGACATTTTGACATTTTTAGCTTGCTTATCTAGTTAGTTTATTTATCTAATTAGGTACACCAATAACAAACATACAAAACTTTTAAAGGACACAATTGCCTTACAACTTCGACTTATATGAAAGTCAATAACAGGTGTACACAGTTACTGTTTATCTAAGATTATAAAAAAACACGCAATTAAATTTCAGTTTTTTGATTCAATATGTGCGAACTGCGAGAACTTTAACTAGCGACCCGCCCTGCTTCGCACGGGTGCAATGGTGATATTCGTAAGAGGCACGCTCCCATCTGCCCGGACGGCCGCGGCCGATACCGCAATTTTTAAAACTGTAATAACCGCATCAAAATCCGTTGCGTAGTTTAAAAGCTTAAAGCGCACATAGGGATATAGGGACAGGGGGATAGAAAAAGCGACTTTGTTTTATACTATTTAGTGATGTAAATAAAAAAAACAAAATTGAATTCAGTTTTTTCATTCAATATGTGAACTGCGAGAACCTAATATCATAATACTAACCTTTCTCGCAAGCAGCTATAACAGCCCTATGGTGAGGCAAAGCCTGCGTAGCAGTTTGTCTGTGAGCGAGGGGCGTGCTACTTCCAGCCATCGCGTCCCTACCAGACACAGTTTGTATACCCGCACATGTACCTATACCCACTAGCGATATTATCTGAAATATACAACCAATTTTATATTAATAGATAGATAAATCATTTATATATTCTAATAGGGATGATGACAATTTTTTTTCTGATATTATATCGATGGAGCGCATAATAATATAAACATTGGTAAAAAAATTACTCCATTAACTCAGAGATTTTCCAATTCTAAAAACACATTAATGGACTTTCCCAAAAACGCTTCATACAAATGGCTACCTAGTTATGACGTCACGCATCAGTAATTAGTACGCATAGTGTGTGAATGTTGTACTACAACTATTAAATGTTGCGTTTACTAAAACGGTTTCATAGCAAAAGTTGCTTTAAATTGTATGTGTTATCCTTTTGTTAACAAATTTTTGACAATTAATGTACTTTAAAAATGGACTTGCCCATCTAACTTTGAAGACTAATAAAATTCATAAAACATGAGTTTTCGAGCTGAGAGTAAGCACATCGTTATTTTTAACCCAGATTTGTAATAATATGAAATAGTTCTTACGATTTCAGGATCCAGTCATCATGCCTATTGTGACGACCCATTTGGTGTTGCGGTTGAGACGTCAGCTGCGACATTAAGGGTTCCGGGTCCCCGGGCAGTACAAACATTTGTATGCATGAATTTGTCTGTTTGTAATGGTCTGGGTATTTTCTATGTATAATATGTATGTATTTACAAAAAAAAATGTTGTATGTTTATCCGTTGTTTAGTACTATATTACAGGCTAAATGGTTAGTTTGGGACTAGATGGCGCTGTGTGTATGCCAGTAGATATTTATTTCTTAATTAATGGGACGTTAAAGGCTGGTGCGGATTTTTTAAATATTAAACAGTGAGCGTGACGTTCAGTTCGCTCACCTAATAGTAAGTGACACGCCTGACCATGACAGAGCAGTATTGAAAAAAACGCAGTCACTGTATAAAGTGACTATTCTTCGTTAATACCGCCCTGCGCCCGTCACAATAAATGTAAGGTCTCTTATACCCGGTAATTTCACTACCTACAGTGCCCTCAGCCCGAAACGCAAAAGTGCATACCACTCCTATTCCACGGGACGATATCTGGCACTGCGGTGGAACCTACCTAGACGACTTAAAATCGCTTCCATCACCTAAAAGTTACGGTTCAATGCTGGCCATGGCATTGGCTGGTTTTCGCAAAATCAGTAATCATTTGTATCCTCAAATGAAAAGACACAATATTGTCTACAGTAGCGTATCAAAACAATATTCTGTTTGTGTTCAGGTAAGGATAACTGTATTAACCTGAATTTTAAGCGGGCGTAGCCGCATGCCAAACCTAGTGTTCATATTTTTTTTTCTTAATTGGTCTTTCTCTGCATACCCAAAGGTTAGCTGGTAGAGAATGCCACTTAGCATGAAGTTCAACTTTGTACATAATTTATTTGTGCAATAAAGTTTAAATAAATAAAAATACCTCAATAAGATCCCTGGACATATTTAACATCCGTCAAGTACGGATAATACCCGCATCTGTATCTTGCAGCATCGAGTTCAAATAGCCAAAAATATTCGGCGGGTCACTTCTAAAATATGTCGGTTGATTCAACTTCTTCAAATAGCTTCCGACATCTGCGAATTACTGTCCTCATACTCCAAATCGCAATCAGTTGGGAAATCGAGCCAATAGTGATTTACGTAATTATCCAATTTCAGATCCTTTGCAATTTGATATAGGAAAGCTGATAGCGGTTTTAAGTCTGTCCAAAGTAATGTATTTAGTTTGGTTTCTTCATACACTAAATGGAAAGCGAATAAAACTTGTACGGTGTATGGAAACAGTAGTGCGTTAGTATTAAATTGCGATGGCTTCTCCATTTCAATACTGCTTCTCAGTCTGCTTATCCTTGCTGCTTTTGTGTCACTGCTTGTAACAGATTGCAAATGAAGCATGCTTGCTAACGAATCGCCTATTGTTTTATGGAGTTTTGTGTTCAGCAGATACTCCCAGTCTTCTTGAGTACCATCACTAGAGGTTCTCTGTTTCTTTGTGGCGACCTCTGTCGGTTCCGATTCTTCGTTGTGTTGGACTGCGATAGCCGTTCGACGTCGTATCCGATCAGTGAGAATAGAAGGTTCGAGAACATAGACCATTCCTGTTCTGGGGTCAGATCTTGGGTGCCGGGCGCGTTGCGTACACCGTACCATTTTATTATGACCTGTAGATGAAATGTGTTTCATTTTAACATATACGTGTATAAGACTAATTTATCATTATAGATGAGTAAACTTTTAACAGATGTTTCAGACTTGAAATGATTTATTCTCCAATGTCATTAAATGATAATATTTAGGTTTGATTGAGCGTTTATCTGACGCTCTTACGGTGAAGGAAAAGATTGTAAAGAAACATGCGCACGCCTGCTAAGAGATTCAAAGTTGTGCGTGAAGTTTGACGACCCATTTGGTGTAATGGTTGAGACGTCGACTATTATACCAAGGGTTTACGGGTTCAATATCCGGGTAGTACAAACATTTGTGTGCATGAACATGTATGTTTGTATTGGTCTGGGTGTTTTCTGTGTATAATATGTATTTAAAAAAATATATGCAATTGTTTATTATTCATATTTCAGGCTATATAATTTTTTTTATCAGTAACCATATGATAGGCTATGCATAATTCGAGGCTAGATGGCGCTGTGTATGTGAATATCATTGGATATTTATATATACATTTATTCGATAAATTACCTGTATAGTGATATCTTTTGGCAGTATTGCCTTAAGAGCGGTCCAGCATCTTGTTACAAGAGCAGAACAAGAGATGGTCGGTAGCGAGATGCGGTACATCACACCAGAGTCGAATTGCAGCGTCAGTCGAGATCCGGCCGCGTCGCACAGTCCTAAGACCTGGAAATCAAACAAACTCAACTAAAAGAACATTTTCATATTCACTGAACTCCTCAATAGGGGACGGAATTCTTATAAAACTCCACAAAATTAGTACAGGTTCTGTCATACACACGTATAATCATGAAACGGGAACGTGTTAGCCCGAATGAACCGAGCAATGTCCGGGCAAAAGCTAGCGTTGTATACAGAAATAAATTGCTATATTCATATTTTTATTAGGGTTCCGTAGCCAAAATGGTAAAAACGAAACCTTATAGATTCGACAAGTCTGTGCGTCCGTATAAAAAAAATGTATGTGTAGATGTGGAGGTTAATATATTTATTCGTGCCCCTCGTGGGGACATATAATGACTGATGATGGATGACGAAGACGAAATCTACGGCTATAATGTAATCACAACTCACCTAACGCATGATGATCAGGGCGGGCGCGAGCGTGTGGTACTGGCGACAACAGATGCAAGGCGTCGTCAAACGCGTGCTGGAGCCCTCGGTAATAAACTACTGCGCCGGGTACGAACGTACGCAGTATGTGGACTCGATCAACGGGCTAGTACTCCGCTACGTGCACCTGGTGAAAGCGGAATTAAACAATTAAATTAATTAATTAAAAGCCTTTATTATGGTACTAAACAATGGATACACACATACATAATATTATACATAGAAATTTAATAGGCATGATGACTGGGTCTGAAATCGTAAGAACTATTTCATATATTACAATCTGGGTTAAATTATAACGATGTGCTTACTCTCAGCTCGAAAACTCATGTTTTATGAATTTTATTAGTATTCAAAGTTAGAATGGGCAAGTCCATTTTTAAGTACATTAATTGTCAAAAAACAATTCAAAGCACTTTTGCTATGAAACCGTTTAGTAACGCACATTTAATATAGTGTAGTACAAATTCACAAACTATGGATCGTACTAATTACTGATGTGACGTCATAACTACGTAGCCATTTGTATGAAGAAGCGTTTGGGAAAGTCCATTAATGTTTTTTAGAATTGGAAAATCTCTGTGAGTTTAATGTTAACGGAGTAATTTTTTTACCAATGTTTCTATTATTATGCGGTCCATCAATATAATAACAGAAAAAAATTGTCATCATCCCTATATTGAATCTACTAAAATCATGCTTACCATAAATAGTATAAAACAAGTCGCTTTTTCTGTCCTTATTTGGGAAAGTCCATTAATGTGTTTTTAGAATTGGAAAATCTCTGTGAGTTTAATGTTAACGGAGTAATTTTTTTACCAATGTTTCTATTATTATGCGGTCCATCGATATAATAACAGAAAAAAAATTGTCATCATCCCTATTATTGAATCTACTAAAATCCATGCTTACCATAAATAGTATAAAACAAAGTCGCTTTTTCTGTCCTTATATCTCTAAGTTGCTTAAATCTTTAAAACTACGCAACGAATTTCGTAGCTTTTGTTGATGATAGTGATTGAATAGTATAATGTTTCTATGTATAATAACACCAATTAATTAGTGCAGAAATACTGTTATTATTGAGGTTTTTAATTTGATATCTTAAATAATTACCTACATTTTTTCACTTCTTACATTACAAAGCTGAACCCTACGAGATTTACAAAAATAGATAGATAATTCTTTATTGCACAAAACAAATTAAACACTTAACAAGATTCTGCACAGGAAAAAAAAGTACAATTGGCGGCCTTATTACTAAATAGTAATTTCTTCCAGACAACCAACTTATAATGGAAGAGGACAATTGAAAGAAGGGGTATGCATACATATAAACAAGAATAAGAGAAAAACAAATAACCTAAATATATATACTTAAATACATACATATGTTACTATCAACTTAATATATATATATACATACATAGTAAAATAATGTTTTTACATACAACATTCACTGTTTTTCTGAAGAATATTTATTATCAGCATTGCACCCGTAGATTGCAATAGATTTTCTACTGTGTCCGGATTCCCAGCTTTCAATGGGTTACTCAAATGTACGATTTTACTCACCTTCCCAACAACATTATTCCCAGACTGCAGCATTATGTTTCCAGTCTCATCAATCAACGCTATCATATTGAGGTGTTCCAACACAACTGCATCTTTCGCCAACACCGTCGACACCGATCCCACTATCAAATTGCTCTTCGACATCTGCCCGTGAGAATGGGACTTCTGCAATCTCACAATCTGCAGTCTACTCACCCCACCCGTCTTCACCATAAAACATAAATACTCATGTCCCACGAGATCTGTGTGCAGGAACGTTTTCGAATCCGATCCAGAGTCCACTTTATCTCGCCTATACTGCTGTGTATCCGTCCATATGTGGTCCATACAAATATCCGGGTACAATGGCAGAGCTGGTGGCGACTGTATCAACGTATTCGCCATCATGGTAGTCGAAGAAGCTTGCCCTATAGAAGCGTGGGGAGAAAGACCTTGCTGGTGGAAAATATTCGCCATCGGACTGTTCTGCCTTGATCTAGAAAAGTTTGGAGTGCCCAGTCCTTTTCTTGATTGGTACGGACTGCCCAGCCCAGTTGCCCAGCTGGTCGCGTTTCTGCCTAGGTTACTGTGCATCGGACTGCCAATATAGTCGCACGATTGGCTGAATAATGTCGTAGTCGAATTGCTATTAGGGCACATAGACAAGCATTCGTCCCGAGTAGCCTTCCGTATCTTCCACAACGAGTGTGAGCCTAGTTTCCAGTCATACAACAGAGCTATGCTCGGGTTAACGTTTACAAATATAATTTGGAGATCTCCATCATTGTAATACTGCAGTCCTTGTGATGGGGACTTCATTAGGATTGGTGTCACTTCGTCCAATGGATGGGATAGCGAAAAACATGTTGGCAACGGTACATCTTGATCGTATCCAGACACTGATTCCGCTCGCAACCTCGCACTCATATTGAATGGAAAATTCGTTCTCGACCTTGTTTCTCGACCTTGAAAATGCTGTTATGAGATTCGTTTAACTTCAAGAAAGATGACGGCAGAATAGAAGTATGAGTCAACGGGGCTGCTTGCTTCTCTAAAAGCAATCCATATTTCATTGGCCATATCTTTTTAACTTGAAATGGTACATTATTGAGGTATTCGCGGCCATCTTTGGCGAATACTTGCATGCACTTACTGTCCATTAGGACAATGGCGGGCATGATTTCAGTCTTTATATGTTCAGTTGTGTCTTCAATTTTGATTTTTCTTTTCATCTGCTATTTGTGAGTTCAGTGCATCTATGAGCATGGTGTTATTTATATTTACGTAGAAGTTGCAGAAAGCGGCGTGCTTTATTGGACTCTCTAAAGTGTAGCAGCTTATAGTCTCTCTTTGTTCTGGTGCTGACAATTTAGTAGCGGGTGTTGATATTAGACCTGAAATGATAATTTTTGCTTATCATCATTTGATGTTATGTTATCAGTTCACCAATAACATTAATAAAGAGTGATAGTAATAAAATACAGGTTTATATTGTTGATTTATAAATATTGGTAACATTAGAGAGAAAGAAAAAATATTTGGTGCAAATCAAAGTATTAAATTACACATTAGTCCTTAAAATTATGTAAACTTTTTAATGTTTCGAAAATGGTGGCTGCTCAGCTAATGCCCAGACAGTTTTGCCAAGGTACTGGTTTGCAGTGGAACCAAAAATAACACCGCTACGTTACCGCACACAACAATAATAGCGACAGTTGTTAACAAGATATCTAGTAAATGTTATTTGATACCATTACTATAATATATACACGATTTGTTAAATACAAGATTATTCTTAATACAAATAACAAAAATATTATAAAATTTTAGACGTAAAAAATGCATAAGAATTAGTAACAAAGTAATGTGTATGTTAAAGGTGTGTTCAGTACGAGCCTCTGGAATCTTAATGAAGATATTTTTGTCATTTTTCGAGTTTAATTAGGGCATGACATTGTAATCATTGCCTTTAGGCAATTCTCTTTAGAGAAAAATTATACTTTATAGGGCACATCAAAGCTAGTAATTTTTTACACTGACCAATTCTATCTTTAAAGAAAGCATATCTGTTTGTTTTCCTTGTAGTTTCTAAAGATGTATATTTTTATGTTAAAAAATATGAAAGTTCCCACAAATGAACCTACCTTTAGACCAAACCGCAGTGCATCCTTTACATACAATTCCCTTCAAAAGCAGTCAGTTTTTGGTTCAATGGTTTTCGACTGCATTACTATTCTGCCACTGTTCAAGTTGAACTTCTTTGACATATTACTGGAGCTGTTAGCGCTTCCCCCTCTAGATGTGCCACCGGAATTGATACATTCTGTATCCATCTTCTTTACCCACTGAAAGATGCGCCTTGATTGATATATTGAAATCATTTTTGAGACTCCTTGTTGGTCTGATATGACTCTGATGCATACTCGGTATTTTGGATCCTTAGTGTGTTCTGGTGGTTCTCTTCGGTTCTCTGAAATTGTGTTTGTAACATGTTTATTAAACATATGTCTTAATGTGACACTTTGCTCGTAAATTGTAAGAGTAGAGAACACTACTAAGAATCTTCATTGAATTGCATATATACACTAACAATAGTAAAGCTGTCTAGGGTCTAGGACAAAATACCACTTCTGGCATTTTTTAGTATCAGGGATTTTGTTAATGTATGGAACAATTAATAATAGTACCGCACACATATAGTGTGGGTACAATAAAAAATGGTTTTTAATTGCAGTTCTGTGTATAGGGAACCCCAATATAAATAAAAATGTTCTATTTATTCTTACAACAAGAACTCACCAATGCTGTCTCTATAATAAACTTCCCGTATGGTCCACCATTCGTTTTCATCCGCCTCCTTTGCTTCCAGCAAACTCTCATCTTTTATCGCAAAGTTGGTCAACTTATACAGCAACGAGTTCTCTGATACTGAGGTGTTGGGCCTTTTCCGTAATCTGACCTGGATGCCTGGCTATCACTGTTTGCCATGAGGCACAAACTCCTGAAAATTATGAATAAAGCAAAAATTCATATACAGTAAAAGCTCCTTATTCGCGCTTCCTTTATTCGCGTTTTCATTATTCCGGAAAAAATGCTACCCAATTCCTATATTCGCGACTAAAAATTTCTTTATTCGCGGATCTAATAAGTACATACATAATAATAAAATTATTCCCATAAGTATCCAACACAATATCCTGTCGAATGGACTAATAAAAAAGTAAAATAGATCTTATTACAACTTTACCAAAAGTATGTTGTTAAATGATATTTCCGAGGGACTTTGACACAAGCCGCCTTCCCGCGAGCGGTGTTTTTGAGAATGTTAGCAAATAGAATGAAAGCAAATCAAAATGTTTGTGAAGGTTTAAGAATGGCAAAAAGCTTTGCGATTTATTTATGAACATTGATCCATCTATGGAACGAAGTCTTATTTTTAAGAGGCAAGTTGTTTAATGCGGCTGCTGTGTATTATCTGATTGAGGAGCTTTTGAAAACTGCCAAGCAAGAAAAATTACAAAATTCTTCAAACCATTGCCTAAGCCTTAAGATAATTTTTTTGTGACCTAGGTCTATCCCCTATAATCCAAAATTACTATTCCGTATTCACGGTTCTGTATTGCGGCATATTATGAAACATATCCCCCGCGAATAAAGAGCTTTTACTGTAATTCAGAAAAAATGTGTGTAGTTGATTTATTTTTCAAATTTGCAATATTACACTAAAATAGCAGATAGTACATATTTTTAAAATGAGCCATTTATAAGTAACTAGAGAAAAATAAGAGACTTATACCAGTCTCGACAGACAATATCTTAAAATGACAGATTCATAAACCCCTTGAACGTACCACGTGCATAGACAATAAATTCATGTATTGGGTGTTGAGAGTCTTCCCCCATGCTAAGTATAACTGCTTATAGATATATAAACATGTCTTAAGATGGGTGGAAGAGGCTAGTCTTGAACCTTACAAAATATCAACAATCATATCATATACACATATCGCAACGCCCTAAGCCGAGGTTCGAGTCCCGTTCGGGGACGCCCTTAGGCTCGTTGTGTAAATTTTAAGACTGAGAGCCATCTGCGCTCGCCAATTGCCCGGTGAAGCTGTAAAGGCCATCTACAGCCAAAAGCAGTAGTCAGTTCGAAAAAAAAATCACCCAAGGAGAAAAACAGAGAGTAAGTAATGCTAAAAATATATAAATAATGATGAATTGGTGCCATGTCACTAAAACCAAATGTACAAGATCCTATTTCGGGGATCACACATTATCGGGTTATGATGTCAATATAATAAATAGTAAAGATAAGATGTTTGATTCCTGGTTTTCTTTGGATTGTATCTCTAAGCATGAAAATTGAATTTGCGTAAATACTATCACATCTTTATGAAAAATTGTAATTCATACAATTTTTATAAAAAAATATTGAATAATTATACTCAGAATAAATACAAACTTGATGAGGCTGAAACTGACAGAAACTTCTAGCAGAAAAATTGTGATGGTCAGGAACGAAAAAGGACTTGGTCCCTGTTTTTAAAAAAATATTTAAAATATTTGCACATTGTAGTCAAAGGTTATAAATGAAAACAGCCTTTTTTGTCACCAAGTCTTTTTTCGTCCCTGACCATCGCGTTTTTCGATACAATTTTCTGCCAGTTTCAGCCTCATACAAACTTGCTGTTACGGACTTGAGACTATATAAAGTACATAAATGTTTTATAGGAAGATGTATGAAGTTATTCAATAAGGTACCGCAAAATATCGTAGAGTTAGAGTATAGTAGAGTTTAATCTATAATAAAAAACACTTCTAAAAGTGGGTATAACACTGTTGACACATATTTAAGTAATTAAAATACATGGTCTTAAACTACTTAGATAAGATACTTAAAACATATTATGACTTTGACATGTAAAATTTGTACGCCTACTAAGGGCAAGACATAGTGATACATGCTAAAACTATGACCAAACATCTGTTTTATATATTTGACCACCTAGTCTAACAAATAAATGATTTCATTTCAAAAAAAAAAAAAAATGATTTCATTTCATTTCATTTAGCTTTTCAGTGTTCAAAAAATATAAACTCAAACTTAAACTCAAAAATGTTTTATTCAAATAAATCATTACATGACACTTTTGAATCTTCAAGAAGTTATTTTTTATGAATCTTCCACCGGTTCGGGAGGTTGTTATCTACCGAGAAGATACCGGCAAGAAACTCGTGTAGTTACTCTTTTAAAAAAAATGGGGTTTACATAGTTCTCATTTCGCGTCAAAATTTATATAATACTATTGGTTTTTACATAACTGTAATATTCTTATTTATATAATTCTATATTATCATCCTAATTACATTATTTTTACTTGGAACACAATGCGAGCACATTAAGACCAAATAATGTTATCGGCTAAATAGTCGTTAACACAGTAAATCCTTTTTTCAAAAGAGTACTTTTAATTATAGCTTTAAACTTAAGTAAGTGTAACGGAATAAACGGAACGGAACGCTAACACGTTCTACTGCGTATGCCTCCCAAAGCAAGTTAATGCCCCAAGCCTTATAGCCAAAGCCAGCCAATGGGAAGCCTCCCTGCCAATGCCAGCCAATGGGAAGCCTCCCTGCCAAAGCCAGCCAATGCCTAGCCAGTTAGCCTATCTATGATGCCGTCGCTGTGAGACTTATTCACTTTTGGCGGGAATCGAGATAATTCAGTTGTTGATTATTACGTGTTGAGTTGTGCTATAAATCTTTTGTCAATTATTGGTATTCCGCAATTACCTACCTACCATCTATTTGTGGAATAAAGCCTTAAACTAAATAAGCGTCGTATTTAGCATAATATTCGTTACATAAGGGAAGATCGACAATATGTTGTGGTACTTTATTAAAATACTTTATACAATTACCAACAAAAGATTTACCTACTTTGTGTAGCCGAAGATTTGGAACAGCAAGTTTGATTCTATTTCTAGTGTAGAGACTGTGAAGATCACAGTTTTTTTCAAACATATGAATATTTTTACGCATGTACATTAAATTCTCATAAATATATTTTGATGCTACTGTCATTATACTAATTTATTTGAAAAGTTCTCTAAGAGTGATATTGGTTTCTACTTGTCTAACATTAGGCATACTAAACTTAATGCATTTTTTTTTAGTATTCAACAGTAAATTATTCACGGTGAACCAATGCATTACCCGAGACAGGGCACTATTTGCCTCGTCAAATGATTCGCTATGTCTATCAACGTTAAATATAAGAGAAGTATCATCAGCAAATAGTACTATGTCTGAAATATTACTACAATAGTAAGCAAGATCGTTTATGTAAATAAGAAAGAGAAGGGGACCTAATATTGAGCCCTGAGGAACTCCCATGCGCAGCAGAGCACCCGAGGAACATTAACCATTAACACTAACTTTCTGAATTCTACCAGAGAGATATGACTCTAAGAGTTTTAATGCACAGTCCGATACACCGTAATGTCTCAACTTGATTAGTAACATTGCATGATTGGCACAGTCAAAAACTTCGATAGGTCACAAAATATCGCAATGGAATCCCGTTTTTTCTCCAATGCAGCAAAAAATATAAAAACCTGTACTATTGAGTTTTCTTTGGGTGCTTCTTTCTCAACAGGCTAAACCAATGAAGACCATTTTATTAAGTTTAAATATATATTTTTAGGCTTTACTTTGGAATTTTAAATATTTTTAATGGGTTTTTGCTTCAGTGCTTTTTGTAGGCCTATTTTGAATAAATTGATTTTCACATTGACTTTTGACTTTGAAGCTCTAGTGCAATATGTACATATGGGTTGCCAAAATCTCATTTTCTATGCGGCAGCAGGCCACAAGTAACTCAGATTTGACAGTAAAAGTTTGAATGTACTCTTTACTAATACTACTACTAATAAGTATGCTTGAAATTCAATGATTTTAAATACTTTTGAAATAATACTTGATAAAAGCAACCCCATAATTATTTTAACCCCGTAACTAATGACCGGAACATATTGAGTTGGTAACGAGTTAATTCGCTAAAATCCTAACACTTCAACTTTAAATATAGATCCAAACACAAAACTGATATTGTTAAAGATTTTCTAAATAAATGAGATAGTGGCTAGATCGTCAAAAAGTCGTCATATGAACATTTTTATTTGGAATTTCATAATTTTATAAATAGCTGTGAAAGATAATTTAATCATCAAAACCAAATTAAGAAATGTTTGAATAACAAAAATAAACAATAACACACCAAAGGTTCTGAGGCCGCGATCATTGTATTCTCATCCAGATTTGAAACGATATTGAATGAACACTTTCCGTAATACACGTAAAACAGCAACAATATTATATTCTTATTTCACAGCAATATATGAAAACGTTTTTTTGGAAAATTGGGAATTGTAAAAAGATTTTCAATATAATGCCAACCGGCCCGTTGACATTTGTTTGACGGTTAAGAAAAATGACAGTTTATTTTTAGTTGATTTCTTCCCTTAAAATAGGCTAAGGTCTAAAAGTATACCGTCTAGTTGTTAATAGGTTGTTTTGATTTGATTTAATTTGATGAATAGTTAACTGAGTATGTAAATTCTTCCCTTCCTATCTCTTTCTCATGAGATTCAGAGAAATTTGACCTTTATAGTCCACGAGCAGGCTGTATTTAAAAGTCCTAAGGATCAGATACATGAACATATTATTTCTGCATATAGTCTGAGAAACCATAAAACTAAGGGTCGTCACCCCTGACAATGCCTGATTTTGTTCGCATGCAAAATTATGACCTAACTTCTGGTTGTAATTCCAGACATTGTTATTAAAACTCTTAAGATTCATGAAAAAATTGACGGGAAGATAAAGTATTCGATAAATAGTATTGAGTTTCCAAAGGTCGACAAAATCAATCCATTCACGAACGTTGTCCACCACAATCAAAGGTACTTTCTTTGAACGTTTGTACGATTGATTGATTTTAATTAGAACAAAACTAACAACACGAAATTCACTTTCCCGCCAAAAAGTTTGAAATAAGTATCAGTTCCAGTACTAAACTTAATGATGTATTTTTTATAACTACATTCTTTTGTGATTTCTGTCTCTGGAGTGTTGAGTTGTTTCAAATTCAATTCTAAACATACACTAGAAGTAATATTTGAATAAAGGCTTTTATTTTTTTCTGATTCTCCTGATTTTCAGCTGCTGCCTGTACGGTTGCGAGAGAGGAGACGAAACTAGGTAACATAAAGTCTCTAAAAATATCAAAGACTGAAATCTATTTACCCGAAGAAGCTGTAAAGTCCATTTTATAGGCCAAAACAAAATATTTACCCAAAAGAACTTAAGAGATTTAGCCTGCGTTCTTTCTACGTGGTCACAAGAAAGCAGTAGGTAATTCAGTACCTACTCTAACCCAAAGAGTGAATATTTCTCTTCTCTATTTAATAAAACACCTAAAATGCACCTTACAGACATCTGCCCTGTAAACTGTTTTCAATAGTTTATACGATAGATAACAAAGTTATCACGAGCGAATTTACCGATAAAATTTGGTATTTTGAAAGTTGTTATTTTGCATCACGGCAATATATTGCAATATAATACAAAGGTACTAATCGATCAACAGAAAAAAAATTATACTTAAGTATAAATTTTTACTTAGTTATTACACCCTGTTTATTCACTTTCCTTTTAACAATAATATTTTGAAATACATTAAGTATTTGGCGACCCTTTTGGTGTAATCAAGGTGTAATGGTCTAGACGTCGGCTACAACTCCAAGGGGTTTCGGGTCCATCCCCGGGCAGCACAAACATTTGTGTGCATGAACATGTCTGTATTGGTCTGGGTGTTTCTATGTTCAATATATTTTATGTATTTACAAATAAAAAAAATGTATATAAGTATGTTTATCAGTTGCTTAACAAATCAATACTTTTCCAAAAGCCTGATGAAAGAATGACTTCCAGACAGGCCATCACTGTACTTACCAACAGGTGAGCGTCCAGACCGTCGTGTTCACTTCAATTTTTAGTGTATTTATTTAATCTGTGCTTCATAACATAAAAATATATATTACAGGCTAATGCTTAGTTTAGCGCTAGATGGCGCTGTGTGGATATTTATTTATATAATACAAAAATGTATTGTGTATTTTACTTATTATTATAGTATCGACGTTCGCTCATAGAAACTATGATCGATGTATAGAACCCAGAAAAGTTATGTGAAAAATACTAGGTTGACATTATCTATATTGTGCATCTTATTATATGTACTCCGTAAGGTTGTACATACACAAACACTTAACTAATTATATTGTTAAGTCCAATAACGATGCGGGTAATCTAAAGGCATCCGCTCACGAGATGTGAAACACATTTTGTTAGGTACATTTACCTAGAGAACTTGCATTTTTATGACACACTTAAGTATGTAAGAGCAGGGTGGCTAAATGACGTTTAAAATAAGAAAATGTTCTAATTGCACGGGCATCGAAACCGGGACATTCGGTATGGCAGCTAACTTCTCAATTATCTCAACAAATATTAAATACATTAAATATAGTTTCCCCTAAATAAGATTTGAAGTACAAATTATCTATTTTATATTTAAAATGTTATTTATCTATCTATTGAACCTATCGCAGTCCACTGCTGGACATAGGTCTCCCCCATTTTGTGCCAGATATCCCGGTCCTCCGCTTTTCTCATCCAGCCTCCACCAGCGACCTTTCGCAAGTCGGTCCATCGGGCCGGAGGGCGTCCTACGCTACGCTTGTCGAGACGCGGTCCCCACTCCAGAACTCGTCTTCTCCAACGGCCATCGGTTATTTATCTATTTTATATTTATGACGACCTATTTAGTGTAAATGATTGAGACGTCGGCTACTACAGCAAAAGTTCCGGGTTCGATTTCCGGGCATCACAAACATTTGCGTGCATGAACACGTCTTGTAATGGTCTGGGTGTTTCTATGTATAATATGTATGTATTTACAAAAAAATATGTATATAAGTATGTTTATCAGTTGTTCAGTACCCTAAATACAAGCTTCTCGCTTAACATGGCATCATCATCAGCTCATTAAACGTCCCCACCGAGGGGCACGGGCCTACCCGTATAGGGTGATTAGGCCTTAGTCGACCACGCGGGCCCAGTGCGGGTTGGACGACTTCATGCACAACCTTTAAATCTCTTCGCAGGCGTGCGCAGGTTTCCTTACGATGTTTTCCTTCACCGTAACAGCGTCGGATGACGAACATATATTTTTCGAAAATTCGAAAACACATTGGTACGTGGTGGGATTTGAACCTCAGCCTTCCGGTAGGAGGGCGACAGTCCACATCATTGAGCCACCGGCGTTCTTCGTGAGAATTTCAAAGGATATTTATTTATTTTATAAGTTCAACAGAGAATAAATAGTTTGTAACCAGCTTTATTCATCGTAATCATAAATCATTACTCGGTATAATATTAGTGTCGTTTGAAAAGAACGCCTCAGTCTCCTCTGATACACAAATGGATAGAATCCGGTTCAAAGTAAACGGCGAAGAATGTTCAGGTACATAAGTGAAAAATGTTTATTAATCTAAATGGCTAGGATCTCTAAATATCATAATGTGGCCTCATTTTTACAAAGGCAAAGATTAGTACCTATTATTCTTAAATTTTTGAAGCTCAGGCTGAATGCAAAACTCAAAGTATGGTAACAGAAAGTGCTGTTTTAACTTATGCTACGGTTCATTATCTCAACTCATTATTCGTCTCCACCGAGGGGCACCTGACTACCCGTATAGGGTGTATAGGCCTTAGTCGTCCACGCGGGCCCAGTGAGGATTGGCTGACTTCACGCACAGCCTTTGAATCTTTTCGTAGGCGTGCACAGGTTTCCTCACGATTTTCCTTCACCGTACGAGCGTCGGATAAACGTACATATAATTTAGAAAATACTTTGGTAAGTGCTGCGATTGTCGGAATATATCTCACGAATCCATTGATTAAGAAACTCCATTTAGACTTGAATCTGATTTGTGATATTGAGTGACAGTATCCTGTAATATCACTGATGATGTCGAATAGTCGAGATTGTCAACTTGCAAAAGATTCCCTGGTAGAGGCTCAATGAGGAAAGCGGTTGACGAATGAGGGAAATGGGGTGACTTATGTCTAGTCCAGCAGGAGACTGCAATAGGTTGAAGAGAAATAGAGGTTTCTCGAAGGGACGATCTTCCCAATAGTCTTCCTTAGTTCAACCTTCATTACTTTTCCTCAGTTAAATCTTCATGTTTATTCCGTGTGGAAACGAGATGAGTTCCGACGTGACTTTGTGGACTACCTTCGCAATTCCTGCAGCTGCGGGGCACAAAGTATGTGCGCGAAGGCGGCTGCGGAGCTTGCTTCTCCGTCGTCAGTCACCCGGAGAAACCTACTATTGCAGTAACTCAGTAAGTTCCACGATCATGAAGAAGACTAGTAAGAAGTAGTATGCCGCAGGGCGTATGAGCAGACGAGTTCTAAAAGTGGAAACTAGTCTTGGCAAGCGTAGCGTAGGACTCTCGGGATGGCGACTACATGCGAAGGTCGCTGATGAAGTGAATGCTATATGAGATAAGCCGAGGACAGAGATATCTGGCGTAGAACGAGGGAGATCTGTGTCTAACAGTGAACTGCGCTAGGTTGAGGAAAAGATTAAACTCACGTCGCGATGTCTTTTCCCTGTGCACTAGTCCAATATTGACAGTTTTTATAAAACTAGCTTTTGCCCGCGGCTTCGCTCGCATTAAATTCGGGATAACACGGTACTTGCATTTATCACTATACATAGGATTTCCCCTCCCTCCAACTTTAAAGGTTTCGGGGTCAATAACAGATTTTTTTTTAGCAAAAAATATGTTATAGTGAGCTAACCTTAAAAGATAGACATATGCTGTCGCGGACTTTTTTGTTAACCTTTAAAAGGAGAACAATACTCTCATACATGACTTTGTGTAACTTTAACCGTTTACGCAGTACGCAGCGGAAGCTCCAAGTATGAAATAATACCCCCGATTTTGAAACATTCTTCATTGCTGCTCCGCTTCTATTACTCGTAGCGTGATGATACATAGCCTATAGCCTTCCTCGATAAATAAGCTATCTAACACTGAAAGAATAACCAGTAGTTCCTGAGATTAGCGCGTTCAAACAAACAAACAAACAAACTCTTCAGCTTTATATATTAGTATAAATAAGCGGCGATACAGTCTAAACTAACTTAAAGACATACTTGATAGAGCAATCTTATACTCAAAATGCCTTTAGTCAGTAGGCTCCCTTTGAAAGGTAAAATAGCTTAAATGAACTCAAACTCAAAACTCAAACAATAATGACCTGTATTTTAACAATCTGCATTGGGGTTATGCCCAACCAACTGTGTGGGAAGGTCTGAAATTCTATGTTGTGGAACGATACGATACGAAGATGAAAAATTTAGCGAACGGGCATAAAAATGTTAAATAAAAACCATGTACACCAATATCATTAATCAATAAGTAACTAGCCGATTCTCAATGAAACTTTCAGTGTCTAGTAGCAGTGATTTCTTGCCAAAACTGGGATATAACAACAGTCGAAATGGTCGGCAATCGACTCGACGGATACCATAAAATACAGAAAGTTCTTGCGTCTAAAAATGGCACTCAATGTGGATATTGTACACCTGGCTGGGTCATGGCTATGTACAGGTAATGATTTTCCTTATATTACTATTTGATCTCTCAATTACCTCATAGTTATATGCGGGCAAGCGAATAAGTTATAACTGAACTAATTATTTATCGTAATCTATTCAATGGTTTAATTAGATACTATTATTATTAACAACTTTATGATGAGTAGTAAATCTGATTTGAAGAAGCAAACAAGAATTGATTGAACTGACGAATATAACTCATATAAAAATGGACTGAATATTCTGTCGCGGAAATCACCAGCAAGAAATTTATATTTTACTGTTAATTTCATACTTACTAAAAGTCATATTTCAATTAAGTTTCTCAGACCAAAAGCTGCAAGAGGTTATCACCTTTTTATTTCATATAAAAGCAAATAAGGATTATCTTTAGGAACATCGCCAGTGACTTAGATAACCTTTATTTCGAAGGAGCTATGAGTACCTCGCAGTTTTGGTAAAAGTAAAATGAAATTATGGGAAATAGTAAAGCGAAAATTAGGGGGTAACCTCACTCAACTAAACAAAGGGAATATTTTCACGTTGGTCTTCTGTAAAGGCATGATAATAATCTGGTCGAACTGGCCCTTAAAAGCCGAAAATGAGTACGCTTTCCCATACTTAATTCAAATTTTATAATCTTCCTAAAAAAAGGACGTTATTCAATTCGACGGTATGAGTATATATATCTATGCTCGGAGTTATTAGACTCCGAGATATCTATGCTTGTACTTTTTTATGTTTGTTGTAAAGGAAGTATTTCAAAATGGCCCCATGATAAAACAGTCAGGGTTTGATGATGGTAGACCTGAAAAAACGAGGGAATCTATGTTTGTTTGGGGATGTTTTAACTTTAAAATTAAAAATTAATTATTTAACGACTTCTATTAAGCTAAAAATGTATTTTTTAATTTTTTAGTTAACTGTTTCAATTCGTTATTTTTCGTTAAAAATATCTTGTTACATTCATGTCCTAGATATAAAAACCTGTTTTATTATTATTTTGTAGCCTTACCAAGAATGAAAAAGAATTATCTATGCTTGATATCGAAAATTCTTTTGGGAGCAACATTTGCAGATGCACTGGCTACCGATCCATATTAGATGCATTTAAACAATTTGCTAAAGATTCACCGAATTCCAGT
>PQWD01002617.1:0-26794 GCA_019425675.1 Leucinodes orbonalis
ATAAGGTTAGGTTCGGCCCTCGGTGGAGTCTTTAAATGAGCTAATGATGATGAATCCTGATTTGTGTCATCTCTAAGTGCATGTTATTTCATACAAGTATTCAAGCCCAAAATAAAAGTTACATACTCAACTCAAAAGCTGCATTCCAATAATGTATATCATTTGATATCAATGTTGACACGTTTTCACATTTGCATTTATTCGCAGACAACCATAACAACATTTGATAGACTGCTAATGCGCTACATGGCTATGACAGTTCATAAATACAGACATAATATTTGAGCAATATATACGCGCGATATTTTCACGTTACTGTCAACAACATTCTCAGTAAATAGAATTTTCTAGAGTTCACGCATAAAGAACGCAATAACTGTCGAGAGAGCGATACAACGCCCTTACACCTACCTCCATAGATCTTTGATGCGATAACTTTGCAAAATTTATGCGTAACAGCTATTGTGCTTATCGCTATTCAATAAAGCAAAATAAAGGCGAAATATTCTTTTGTGCCTTCGAATTTTCATCTATCGTATTTCAATGTTATGCAAACCGCATATTGGTGAAATAATAGTTTTTTTTAAATAGCCCATTATAATTCTATGAACTGATGGACATGATAGCCGATTGATGTCAACTGCTTCAAACATGATGATGATGAATATTTAATTTATATTTATTCTATGATCTTCTAAAATTAAGGTTACAAGCATGGTTTTTTAATCATTTTTCTAGCCATATCTATCTAAAACAGTTAAAATCAGACCATGTCACCCTAAAAAAACCCAATGAAGGGTTCCATTTTTATCTTCACGTTCAATGCGTATATTCAGTGTACCAGAGATTCGGGTGATGTTGCTTGAGTCTGGAAAGTATTGGAAGTGTTATATACTGATATTGTTGCAATATAAGTATTTTTAGCTTAGTAATACATAAGTGAAGTTTAAAATTTAATGTTTAACTCTAACTACTGATACCCCTACGCCGGAACGAAACGGTTTATTTAATGATAACTACCAGCTCCAAAATATTTATTCCGAAATTTACTTTACTGCTAGTTATAAAATGTCACGAATTCGGCGTTCCTCCTGGTATAGGCCTCCTCCAGCTCTCTCCACTGTGCCCGATCATCTGCAACTCTAGTCCAATATGGTCCTATGGTTAAGCGGATATTGTCACTCCATCGTGTTCTTAGGCGATCCTTTTTCTAGTTTTATATATTTGATACCATAATTTAAATTGTTTACTCCATTTATTACTTTTACAACGTAGCATATGTGCAGTCCAAGACCATTTCAGGTGGTCTATACGAGTTATTATATCTGCTTATTCTGTCCTCTTTCTTATCTCTACGTTTGGGATTTTATCGCAAAGCTTCATGATCAACATACGTCTTTCCATTGCTCTTTCTGTTTTAGCTAGTTCTTCTCTAAGTTTGTCTGTTAACGTCCATGTCTCGCAGCCGTATGTGATACAGGGGAGAATACAAGTAGGTATTAAAGGTCTTACTCTTGATATGCTTAGATCTTTGCTCTTCATGATTTCTTTCAAGGACCAGTATTTCTTCCAACCGCAAGCTATTCTTTTGTTAATTTCTTTTGACATGGAGGCTTCTGGAGATATAATTTGATCAAGGTATACATATTCCTTTACATATTCAAAATTAGTTTCATTAACTATTATGTTGCTTTCTGTTGAGTTGGTCATTAGTTTTGTTTCTACTTATCTGCTTTTTTATGTTAGGTCATTTAACATATTTCAAATTATGATGAACATGATATTCAAGGTCCACATTTTCATTACACCCACGTTACAATTTTAACCAATTTAAATTGGGTGGGTAAATTAATGTCAGTTTGCAGTAAAATGTAATCACTATTTTTTTTAACAAACTTACGTATAAACCTTTTTTTCATACATACATAAGTATATACATCAACGAAACCAATAGAAACATGATTATATATACAAATATTTTTACTGCCCGTGTATTGAAACTGAAACGCTTGGTGAAGCATCAGACGTCTGAACCATTACACCTCATGAGCCGTCAAAACTAAAGTTCAAATGCACTTTGGTTCTAGCAAACAATATTCATATAATACGTATCCGGGTAAACACTAGGATATGTGTTTATTACCCTGTCTTCATGCTTTTGAGCATATATGTATGTTATCACCCATCATTACGTCTTTGAGTAGTAACGAACCGCAATATTCATGCTAATAGGTTGGATCGTTAGCAGTGAGTTGTAGGTTTGCTGATTCGTACGCAGGAAAATGACGTTACGTAGAAATTCGTGAGTAACTGAATAATGGTTTTATTTGGAAATCTCACACATCAAAGTCGATTTTGAGAAACTGATATTTTTTTCGCATCATCATCATCAGCTCATTAAACGTCCCCACCGAGGGGCACGAGCCTACCCGTATAGGGTGATTAGGCCTTAGTCGTCCACGCCGGCCCAGTGCGGATTGGACGACTTCACACACAACCTTCGAATTTCTTCGCAGGCGTGCATGAAGGTTTTCTCACGATGTTTTCCTTCACCGTAAGAGAGTCGGATAACGTACATATATTTTCGAAAATTCGAAAATACATTGGTACATGTCGGGATTTGAACCTCAGCCCTCCCGGTAGGAAGGCGACAGTCCACACCACTGAGCCACCGACGCTCACTATTTTTTCGCATAAGTATTTATAAATATAATCTGTGGCTTAAATTTTGGTGGCAAAATTTACTTTATTTACTTAGTTTGTTACCTACCACGTAGGCGCAATGCAGACTGATAGTTGATTCTATAAGACTACTGCTGTTAGCGGCAGATAGACTTCACGGCTACAGTTTTAAACTTTTTCAAAAAAAAACTTCCCAGAGTGGGATTTTAGCTTAGGGCGTTGCGGGGAGGACTGTAATCTGGTATATGTTTGGCACAGATTGATTAGTGTTAACAAATAAAATCCAAAGATTGCCCCGCTACAATCTTCAGATTATACGAACATAATACATGTTGGCTATATTATTAAAATATTTATTGCTCAACATCGACAATGATGTCTATTTTCATTTCGGCACGGAAAGGTACGGGAAGGGACTTTAATATACAATTTTCATAAAACATACAATTGCATAATTCGAAATGTATATAATTCTTAAAGTGAACTTACAACAGCCATAATCTTAAAAACTGAAAAGGGAAACCTTTTTTGATATCCCCTTTTGCCTATTAGAAGGACCTCAAACTATCATAAGTGAGGTTAAATGTAGTCCTTAAGATAGAGTTATTGGAACGCTAACATTACGTCATATTCATTTATATAAAATCCAATCAAAAAAGTCTAATAAAAAACAGAACTTTCAAATTTAATGACTAAAATCTACATAGACATATTTTTTATTAACTGTGATTAGGTTCTTTACAGATTGAATATTTTATCTGCTGATCTATTTATTAAATGTATTATGTAACTTATAAAACTTACAATTTGATCCATAGAAGTCGAATAAGTGTGCCTGCTGATGATCTGAAATATTGATAACACCATCAGAACTTCTCAAATTATCCTTAAAATATTAACCTATGCAATAATCAAATATTTTTTCTCAAAAGCTCTAACTTCACAAATTGGAAATACAGATATAAAACCAAAGCATTTTATATAATACTATGCCAGACTAGCCTCGCCGCAGCAGTCCGCGATCCAGCCAGCACAACGGCTGACGGTCTGATTAAACTCATAAATTCGGCGCCAGATGTCGCCCGCCGCTGTAAATCCACAACCAATACGACATTTGTCTCCATTCCCCTCCACGGCATTAGCACACCTCGTTGTCTATAGTGCTTAAATTCGGTGGGTAAACCCTGTATTTGGCTTGATATATCACGAGTATTCCACTTTGAGATTTTCTCTTTTGATTTCTTTAAATGAATTTGTGATAATTTTGGGTAATAATGGTATTATAATGAAACCTTAATAATTTAAAACCAATTTAAATATTTCAGAAAGGGAGGTTTTTTGACTAACCACTGCTGTTGGCCGCAGATGGTCTATACGGTGAAGATATCACCGTGCAATATAGCGCAGAGGGTTGTCAACCTTTAGGCTGGTAAATATGTAAGGTCATCCCCGAGTGGGACTCAAACCACGACGCTTAAGTCCTAATACTCTACGGGGAGATCCTAGCATATGTTATTTAATAATTGCCAAAGTTTAGCAAAAGACAAGATTTAATTTAATACCATACTTAACTCCACTGTTCATTTGCGTGCCCGTAAACAAGTTATAACGTACAACTCACGCGTCTTGTACAAAACTTATGGAACTAAAATGAGGCCAATTTAAAGTTTATATTCATGAATTTCCACACATGAGTTGTAAATTGTACGGTACTTACTCATCTGATTACTTCTTGTTACTTTGGAGCCATTATCATATATTTCCAAGAAGCGAAATACTTGGCAAAATATACATATTTTATTGTTACATATTTAGTTCGAATTATGGTCCAGAACCCATCAACGATGCAAGTCGTAGCGAAATGCAATGTTCAACAGTGGACATAATGATATTACTTTAATAAGATTCGGTTTTATAAGTGAATTCCAGATCTGCACCATAAGATTTTGTTGCTTTGCGCGATAGTATGCGTGGCAAGGTATTTGGAACCGCAATTATAATAAAATAGGTAAGATTCAGCGACGGTCGAAGACATCATGGTTTCCTTTAGGTCCTGTATGTCATATTGGTTCAAACAGCTTCTACTTGAGCTTAACCAACCTAAATGAATGACCAGTTATCTAGTTTTCTAAAGTATTTTACACTACTTCGCTGTGATATGGAAACCTAATTTTCTGTTCATTATTGTCCTATCTTTTATTTTATTCTTGGGAATGTTAGCAATTTAAATAAAATAACATTTAAATGATTATGATTATACATGAAAATTTGAGATAAAATAATTGAATTAGATATAGTTAAATAAAACTTTACTACTATAAGTAGTTTAGGATATGATGTAGGTACCTACGCAACTATAATACGGATATTCATTAAAATGATTTCCACGCACTATTTTATCAATACTTTTAATCTTTGCAAATTACATAGCAGAAGATAATCATAAAGAGATTTTGCGTTTGTAGCAAATCTATTCCTTAAACTATAATTATACTCTCAAACTTTAATATTTATCTTTTCATCCGAACTTATCTTTATTTCAAAATTTTTCTTTTTTATATAAGTAATATTGACAAGTTCTACACTAGTGTTGAATATAAATTAAAACAAATTAGCATCTCGACATCGATTCATATGCAAGTATGTGCTGATTTCGTATGCCGTCGTGAAAATCTAATCGTAAATGTAAATAGAATAAGCTCATAATTCAGTAATAATTATTCAGCTGCTTTTTAATATTACCAAAGGTCCAAAGCTATTACACTTTTAATAACGCCATAAGGAGTTCTATTATAAAAGAGCGCAGATGTATGAATACGGAGTTTTCTGCATACTGTGACCACATGCCCAAAACTAAATCGTATTTCCAGGAATGTTGCAAATATAAGATGCAAAAAAAATTAAGAGCACTACTTTTGCTCCTTTTTATTATGTATGAGCCAATGTCATAAAAACCGCAAATAAATAATAAAAAATCTAAGGCAAGAACAAACTGCGGTCAATGGACTCCAAATAACATGATGAAATTCTGCTTGCAAAGTCAACGAAATGCCTGGCAGAAAATAAGTAGAATTCACACAATATTTTCCGATTTCATTATTTAAATAAATGTGTTCGAGTCGGGAAATTGTTACTGAGTGGTCTAGGTAGGTACCACCGTAGTGCCAAATATTTTCCCTTGAAACAGGAGTGTTATGCACTTTTATGTTTCGGCATGGGGGGCACTGAAGCTAGTAAAATTGCCGGGTATAAGAGACCTACCATCTGTTGTCTCTGGTGTCAGGCGAAGTGCGGCTTTAAGTTACAAATAGATTTATTTATCATACCTCTCAGCAACACCCACTAAACTACTGAATTTTCGTCGCTGAAGATTAAAATATCAAACGTAAATGTACCGCCATAGTATATAGGTATTATTTCCTCATAATCTGGTCTTAGTCTACAATAAGTCGGTAGAATGTTAAAGTTGTTGGAAAAAAATATTTTCTAATATGGATGTTGGAATATCCTTTATTATTTTAACAGTTTGTTACCCTACACAGGAGACTGGAAGTGATAACAATGGAGGGCATTTCAATGAAATTTGCATTAGAATGCGTGGTGAGTCGGTGCAGCGGGCTTTGTGATGGGACTCTAAAACGTGCCCCGGCAGAGAGAAATTTCTTCTAAAACTAATACCTTTCTTCTTTGTTGGAAATATTACCTTTCGAGGGACTTAAGTGTATGAGGTTGCATCTCCAAACAGATGCTCTATTCTTTGTTGTGCTGTACTTATATTTCAACGTTTTTAACTTCTTTTGCAGTTTTTTTCCAACGGCATCCATGTTGGATATCTCGTACTTTATTGTTGTATTCTTATCGAGAATTATATGTGGAAAGGTTTTATAATAATAGTAATATATATTATATTTTTATTTATTTTATGTTTGATCCAGTCAATAATGAAAATGAGAAAAAGATACGGTCTGTTCCTTTTCTTCAAACTTATTCATTGAAAAATGATTGTTTATCATTCAAAACCAATAAACCCTAAAATAAACATTATCTCCTGAATCTCTTTTTATATAACTAATCCTGAAATCATGGCAAGGCATGAAATTTTTCCTCTTTTGTATGCACTCGAAACTTAAGAGCACTCTCTGTATCCACTTTCGCGGTAGAGAGATGCATCCACGAAACAGCATCAATAAAAAATCGGCTCTAAGACAGAATTGAAGCTGCTGAAAAGCTACCTTTGCTAGGTTCCAATAAAGTTGCTTTTTCTGTCACTGTTTCGAATAAATAAAAATACTTTTGTAATAACAGTTAGCAGGATTGAAGTCAAGTTGCATGTGATAAGTGGAGTCGTGCTTCGTTATCCGACTGCCGCAGCAAGACCATGCTAATTGTGTACTCAAGTGTTGTTATAATAAGGGACATGTCCACACATTTTTTAATGTTTATCACTTACGAAAAGGTTTAAGGAATTAACAACTAAGAAATATTGCGCTAAAAAGAGTGGTTTGATAAATTATTGTGTGAACATTTGAAAGAAAGAAAAAATATTTATTTGGTGCAAATTGAAGTATTAAAGTTCCGGTTAGTCCTTAAAATGATATAATGCTACCTTAACCGTTTCGCTACCATCCTTGGAGGTGATGCGAATAACTATTTTATGATTTAAAGGAACGAAACAGACCAGCCATGCATATTTATTGATGTGTAGAATTTGTTGAAGTTAGGGTCGGTTGAGTTAGGCCGTTTAAATTCAAAACCTTCGCTCTACATGTGATTTGATGGTTACTTAAAATGCTTTTGGTGGGATACATTTATCTTAATCTAGTTTAAACAGTCAACTAATTTCAATAAATGCAGTGTCATAACATTATGTAGGAACTTACATATTTATTCGTTACAAATTTTAAAATGCATCCTTTAGTCGTGAAGCAACAATACCGATCCCCTTGCGGATTACAAATACACATTTACAGACGTGCGAAAGTTATTGCAAAAGTTGTTCGTTACAGATAGTGCACAACTCTCACAGTATTACAATGGATTTATGTGACTACGGTAGCGAAACTTAATTTTAATTTCAAAAATTTTAACATTTAAGTAAATGTATGGACGGCCGGATAACGTTAAAACGACAATTTATTATAAATGCAAATTGTGGTGGTCCATGAAATATTACGTTTAATAGAGTACGACCGTTGGAGCGGACAGATGTTGATAACATTAATATTATGCGTGCCGTATTCATCATGCTTTGTGTACGCCATAACTCTGACTCTGTAATTGTGTAAAGCATGCTTGATGACTTAGCTCATGATGATACTTTATGACCTTCAAAGTGTAAGTTATGACATTTGTAGGTGATGCACTATAAATGCCTTTTTGTATTGTAAAAAATATTTTTATTTATGGATACTCATTTCAATAATTTGATGTATCATGCATGATGTAATAAATGTCATAATAATACGCGTTTCGTAAGCAACTTTTCAATACAGTAAATCCAATTTGAAATGAGCTTTATACAAGCTTGCAGTACCCAAATCTAAAATAAAAACTCGTACCAAACAGTTTAGCTAGAGTAACCCAAAATTAATAAATTCAAGTACGCCATCTGTTTCATTGGATTTCGGCAACACTGCTTTATCTTAACCAATCTGTGGATTCCGATTTTTTCCCTCTCAGCAATATTCAAATGTGGTCCACGGCGGAAATATTGCCACGTTGCCCGTATGCAAATTCTATTTGAAATGCGGAAACTTTCCACAAGAGCGGAGAACCTTCAATCGTGAACGCAAACAGTTTCTATAAGATTAGTCGCAAGATGCTCCTCTGGTGTCAATATTGACTCGGCCCGCTAGGATCCGACTCAACCTTCGCGGCTGCTTCCTTGAAATGTGTGCACTATGTTCGCTAGCTGACTTATTGTCTAGTGGACTTTGAAGTATTTGCTCTAGGGATATTGCATTCTTGTTGTCTTGTTGCTTTTAGTGCATTGTGACGTCTTTTGATTTTGTTCTTATTGCAATAGCATTTAAGGTAAGTATAAAAAAAAAACTACTGCCGATCTGCACTGCCCACGTGGATGACTAAGGCCTATACACCGTAGGATACACCTTTACGCGTGGGATCGTGCCCACGGTGGGGACGTTTAATGAGCTGATGATGATACACTACTGTTAAAATGATTTTTAAAATATTTAAATACTAATTTTGCTATGACCAATGTGTACTGTAAGCTAGTAAGATAACCTATACAGTTGTCATTAGATTTTGACGAATTAGAACATTTAGGAGCATGAATACTATTCTCAAAGAGACAGTGTAATCTAAGTGCTGTGAGTAAACTGCAGTGAATTCTAAGTTTAAATCATACTCTTATTCCAAAAACAGGGTCTTAAGAACAAACTAAGTATATCACTACATAGTATAAAACAAAGTCACTTTCCCTGTCAGTATATCCTTATGTATGATTTAATCTTTAAAAAAGCAACGGATTTTGATGCGGTTTTTTAATAGAGAGAGTGATTGAAGAGGAAGGTTTATATTTATAATTACATCCATTATAGTAGAAAAATATTGCTATTTTGAGGTTTGTGGCGGTAGCGAGCGGCCGCGGCGCGGCAGTAGCGTGTCTATTACCAGCGTTGCACCTGTGCGAAGCCGGGCGGGTCGCTAGTTCACCATAAACTATATTCACGTCCTTAATAAAAAGTAAAAAACGAATTTATGTAGTAAGTATATACATTAATATCTTGTAAGAACATATTTTAAACTCAACTATTCGCAGTAACCAAAGCGCAGGTCAATGCACCTTTTCGTTTCATTACTTCTCAGCAATTATAAATTCGTTTCCATCCACGGAGGAGCTTAGTCAAAACAGCCTGGGGCTTTGAGAAATTAATGAACGTGTTTCTAACAAAGAGATCAGGCAAAACGTTTCATTACTTATTTCTCTTAGTGAAATACTTAATCCGAAGAATGAAGCGCCATCTCACTTGAACTGTATACCCGAATGGATGATACTGTGATATATATTTAGGCGCCTTTTGATCTTTACTTAGATTATTAACAATCAGTCTAATTTAGAAGAACCACAAATAAAGCAACATTTGACTTGTAATATAATCCGTTACACGTACATTAAGCAGTTAATTTAGATTTTAAAGTTGGATCTTTACGAGTGAAGTGAATTTGCCTGGGATCGCTTTCGATTACGCGTAACAGTAGGATTTTTTGACGACCCACTTGGTGTTGCGATTGAGACGTCGACTGCAACACTAAGGGGACCAATACACCCGGAACGGGTTCGATCCCTGGGCAATACAAACATTTGTGTGCATGAACATGTCTGTTTGTAATGGGCTGGGTGTTTTCTATGTATAATATGTATTTATTTACAAAAAAATGTATATAAGTATGTTTATCCGTTGTTTAGTACCCATAATACAGGCTTCACGCTTAACTTGGGGCTAGATAGCGCTGAGTCAATATCAGTGGATATTTATTTTATTATTATTTACAATTGTTCCGCCGTTTTTATTGAATAACTTCTACTACACTAATTACTTACTAAAGAGTTTTTAAAGATTAGTCATATTGCAGTATACTGTGGGACATGAGACTCAAGCCTTGATCTTCACTTAAGTAGAGTGAGAAAGGGCTCTATATGATAAATAGCACCATCTCTTTCTTAATCAATTTTAGTAAATATCAATGTTGAGTCTTGTTCTAGAATACGGGCCTTTTAATCAATATCTGTTATAGGTACTATTGATGAGAAACAGGGTGTCTTCTTAAGGGCCAATGGGTTCATATAAGTATAAAACTTACCATTAAAACCAAGCACTAAAAAGTTTTTAGCTGCATTATCATTATCAACCACTGTCATCATCCGATGTCAAAAAAAATATTTTTGTTCTTGCGGTATTTTGTCTTTTCTACCATTTTTTATTTTGCAACGGGATACTTGCCAGATTTGGCTCCGCGCATGCAGTGAGAACTCCAGAGCGTAACGGCCAGCTATTCGGTTAATAATGGTAATGTGCAGATTAATGAAAAGTTCCTTACATAGGAAGGCATGTGAGTGTGATTAGGATAATGGTCTTTTACACCGACTAATCTAAATTGGGCGCACGGTGGTTAAAGGTAGACTGGCCCCTATAAATTGATAAATTCATATCAGTAAAATGCTGAAAATAAGATTTCTGCTTATGTTCCGAATTCGAAATCTATGCTGTGTCTTTGCTAGTCGTCTAGCTCATACTTCCATAAAAAATATTTTTGTAATGAAAATATAGTTGATCAACTGTGGCTAATAGTAAAATGTTAGGCACCTTTAGATGCCTCAACAAATGAGGGGGATAAAAGGATGAAGACCACAATTTTTTGATAAAAGTAAAAAAAATAGATTCTCTATATGGATTCCAGTCTTAGTTATATAGCAAGGACCCGACACTGAGTGGAGCAACCTGATCGACAAAGCTTCCTTTATAAAACAACTATCAGTATTTCTTACTTTTACGATACATACTTAGGAATATTTGACAAAGATGTAGGGATAGTGTAAGCTTGGTATATAAGAGAGCGTATTTAAGCAAATATTTAAATTAATGTAACTTAAAAGACTACTCATCAATGCATTGAAGCGTGAAATAGTACGTGTAACAGCATTTAATTTGGTTGTAAAACCAGCTCAAATCAAGAGCGGGTCCGCTCGTTTGTTTGACTAGTTACTTCACTATCCAAGTTGTCTTAGACAAACACCAAACTACTAAACTTCAAGTTCCCTCCGTAGGGCACCACCAAATTCCGTCCCACCAAGGACGTTATCTTTAATTAAGGCGTCGGTTTGAAACTTGAATGACGAATTTATTAAAACTTGCAACAATGTTAGTATGTTAATGAAAAGAGGCTGAGAGTCTCTATGATTTACATAATTTGATAACGTTACAGAATGAAATTGTATGTTGTTTTATTTTTTACCATTTCGTCATAAGTAGCAACAATGCATAATAATAGTGGGTCCTCGTAATTATAGCAACATTTAATAAGCATGAGGTATGACATGGTACACCATTGATTATTATTGATAAATAAAACGTATGTGCTCTGATAACACTGACATGCCTCTTTGAGGCAAAAGTCCTTTAAATAAAGATAAAAAAAAACATAAGGTTAAGAAAACTAAGAATAAGGAAGATGAAGTGGCAGCGGACAGGGAATGCGTAGAACCGATGGCCGATGGGGCGGAAAAGTTCTCGAGAGGCGCCCGCGTAGCGGAAAACAAAACCCCAACCAGGTGGACTGATGACCTGGTTAAGATGGCGGGTAACATTGATGTCAACTGCTGGGGATCAGTACACGTGGTAATCATTAGCGGAGGCCTTTATCAGCAGTTAACACTATAGGCTGTGTTGATGATAATTGAAAAATATTTTAATTCAAAAAAATATTTTTTCAATTAAACAGATTCTATTGAATTATAAAAAAAATATTAAATTATATTAAAAATTTAAAAACACATTTGAACCTTTTGAGTAACTTAGTAAAATCCAGCCAGAAAAAAAGTTTAAAATTTTGCAATAATTTTAATTACGTATATTTTATTTGACTTGTCTAAATAGGTACCCATAGTAAAATGATTTTGTTCTATTTGTGGGGTTTCTACAATAGACACCATCAGCTTTCACACTAGTCCACTACAACGTGTTGTCATTCATTTTCCCATATCGCTTTAAATATACAAACTACGGTCATTTATTAAAATACTGATAAATAATTTTGTTACAAAATCTTTCACGAACATTTTGTCAAGTATGAACCTAACTCCATTATCTATTCGAAATTCAAAAAGAGTTCATGAGCAAAAGACATGAAACAGCCTTATATTTCAAAATAAATCCGACGCATAATGTTAAATGCTTCATGCGGAGCCCGGGCGCCCCAGGGAGCAATATGGATGGTGACCATAAATTGTTCTTTGCATCGACGACATTGCAAATATGATTGGTGAGTGGTCGGGTGGAAACCTCGTTTGTCTTAGTAAAGGGAATATCTACGAGCACTTATAAAACAAATTTAAATATACCTTTGGAGGGTGCGAATATTATGCAGCTGCTTAATAAAATAGAGCACATTAAAGGATTTCCCTAAGTGTAAATATTTTCATTTGTCTCTACATTCATATTTATGAATACTCAGGGTTGTGATTATATTATATGTGGTATGACATGAAATATCTCTAACAGTAGTTTTCCATACGTGTTACATAAATTTATGATATATTACACATTTATTTCAATGCCAAAATATTTGGGGCTCTATGGCGTAACACTTAGTGCGTTCTGTTGCCGATCGCGTAAGCTTACAAAATATGAAAATCAATACACTGGATTTTTCCCTTCGAGCATGTCCATATCATTCGTGAACTATGAAATTTTCGAAACCTTTAAGTTGATTTTATATTTAGTTCATCTTATATTGTTATATGGTGATTCATTTTAAATTTTGGTCGTAGTAGCCATAAATTGACTCATTCCAATGACCAGATATGACATTCTTCATACTTGCATGACAAATGTCCAAAAATGTGGTTAGTCTCGTAAGATACTCGTGTTATATTATAAGTATTCAGTGATACTGAAAGATAGATTTATCGAGTAGCTATATAATACTTAGTGCAATCTTAACACATAATAATAACGTACAAGATAGAAACATTTTAATTTAGGTCGAGATCTAAATTCAAAATATTCAATTAAGATATCCAACGTTTAAATTAGCGATGTAAACAAATATTGACGCTGTACTGTTCTTTTACTGTTCAAACAATAATACAGTGCCGACAGTGTTACACTGCTAATTGTTATTTGCAGACTTAACACTGCCTGCAGCTGTTTAGTTAAGGCATTGTTCAAAATGTAGCTTATCTCAATCAAGCCGAGTCACATCGATGCAGTTAAACAATCAACAGCCGGAGTGTGTTTGACGCTGAATTCATTATCTCCAAGTATTGTCGCTGGAGTGCTGATAGTTTCATTGTTAGCAACTTTCGGTACGTTTTCAAACTTCGCCCTACAATGTACCCGAAGTTGCTTGAAATGTATCTCCTTTCTTGGAGAACTCACTGGGAGCGTCACTTTGTGTAATTCGGATCGATTCGAGACGAAGATGTAGGCGTACTGTGCATAAGGAATTAGATCCGTGCATCCAATTAGTTCGGCTTAAGATGTACAACCATACGTGACCGAATTAACATAATAATGTCTTAATGTTTATGCCATTCATAAACGACAATAAACCTAGAAATTTTGCCTACGACGTTGTATGTTAATGTTATGTTACTAAGAGATCTAGTTATTACACTTTTCCCCCCAAAACACGGCTTTATCAAATGTAAAACTAACTCATTGTATAACAAGCAAAAGTATTTTAAAACGTTAGGAACTACTACTAATAATATTAAGTTCCATATACATAGTAATTGGTAATAAGCAACGATACATCAAATTTATTTTCCCGACACTATATATTTGCTTTTCAACGATCATCATTATCTTGCCCTTATGCCATTATTTGGGGTCAGCGCAGTAAATCTTCTTCTTCCATACGTCTCTATCAGCTGTCCACACAAACTCCTTGACACTCATATCTATTTTTAAACAATCCATCCATCTCACCAACAAATATACCTAAGCATTGATATATATTTTATAAAACGATAACAGTGAACAGTTGGCTAGCGCGGCGAAATCAGATCAGCTTAGCGGACGCTTCCGTCGCCGGTGCCGAAGGGCCCCGTTCACAGGAAGCCGGACGGGATCCCCTAGTGATGCGATTAGAATGAAACGCGAATTTAATTGCGTTGCCTAAGTCGTGTACAATTCTATCGCTAGCAGATTTTGTTAAAACAAAAGCAGACCATATTTGTTTCTATGAAATTTCAAACTATCGAATACAAACACCCACTTTTCGCTATTACCTATGTTAATTTAGGGTAATGCATGAAATTTGATATAAATTATTTCTTATAAGTTTTTGGCAGACTGCTCAATGTTAAAATATTATGATTAACAGGTTGATTATTAAAGCTTTTTTACACTCGATGCACGGTTAATGAAATGGTTAATTTGATTTCACAAAATTGTTGACAGCTAAACTCAACTACACATACGTGTAGTAGTAGCCCAACAATTTACTCTATTCGTGTAAACTTTTTCTATAGCTGGGACTTCTGCTTACGGATATCCCACTGAAGTGACGACGAGGAAATCGAACCCTCCAGGTATTATTAGGCCCTCTACCCACTGATCCCATTAACAACTTTACGTAACGATTGTTATAAGGAAAATATTACGACGATGACTCTCCGATCTCGGTCATTTATGTTCGCAACGAGCTGCCCCTGACGTTTTAGAAACTGCTTTTTACTTCAGGAAACCCGATATTGAACATCTTTGCTTTCAAAATCACAATTAAGAAGCATAAATTTAATCTCAAGAATTTAAAATATAAACAATACTTTAATACTTCCATATAATAAATAAATATCCACTGACATTCACACAGCGCCATCTAGTCCCAAGTTAAGCGTGAAGCCTGTATTATGGGTACTAAACAACGGATAAATATACTTATATACATTTTCTTTTGTAAATACATACATATTATACATAGAAAACACCCAGACCATTACAAACAGACATGTTCATGCACACAAATGTTTGTACTGCCCGGGGATCGAACCCGGAACCCTTGGTGTTGCAGCCGACCTCTCAACCGCAACACCAAATGGGTCGTCAAATAATAAAATTATTGTTATCTTTATTCTCATAATTAAATTAATTATTTTATTTAAACGTCACTAGTACCAAAGGATAGCGAGGACGTGCGGGAACGGGAGCTAAGCGGATTCCAAACAATATCGCAATGAAACGTTTTCGCATTGCCTAAGTAATTATTTAAGTTCGACTTGAATGTGGTTTGCTTTCAGCAGAGTTCAATTGTTTTCAGATTGCGGTTAATGTCGAAAAACCATTCGATGTTTCTACACGGAAGGAGTTTTATACAAGAATTCAGTGTAACATTCCAAATGTTTAAGGCGAAGAATAAATGCGAAAAATCACAACTTTCTACCGAATATATTTTCTTAGAAAACAAGCGTCCTACATAAAAAAGGTTCAACTATTTCAATATACAAGTGATGACGCAAATAAAAATTCTTCGAACCATACAATTTAACAGATGGTCAGTGTAGTAATAAGGATAAGGTTAACCCTGCAAAAAAGACACATTCAAGTCACGAGGGAAAGGTTGCTTGCGATGAATATAAATATGATGTAGGCGCACGCACAGCATATCCACTAACACACAATAGATTTCCATTATTATTACCTATTAATTCACAAAAACCGACCGTGGAGTATAATAATAATTATATTATAATAAATTGTGGAGATAGCTATTCCCTAATCATGAATCTTTGACCATGTAGTGGTTAACTTAACAAATTATTACAAGCCAAAACCAAAAGTATTTCATAACAAGTTTTTTACACAAATCTTAAACATGCAAAATTTTTGAAAATTATGGTATATATTGATAATCATTCTCTCTGATCGTAGCGGGACCTACAGACCGTAACGGATGGCATGACCACCTAATGTTGTATAGTAGAAAACCCTAACCCCTATTTGTCATAACTATAAATGGTTTTTGATATATTATTTATATGCTATTGGCTCATATTTATTTATTTTCTATATTATTAAATAACCCTGACTTGTATTATAACAATATAAGAGTATCCAGTAACCTACTACCTATCTTTAATCTAAAACACAGCTCAAAAGCTTAATTTTTCTCACCCAGCATCGGTTGGTTCATCGGGCCGGATGGCGCCCTACGCTAATCTTGCTAAGACGTAGTTTCTACTCCATTTCTTAATTTCAACAAAAATTATTTTACTCTTAAACTCAAGTAAGTATGTAATTTTATGATGAATTTATTAGGATATTATTTAAAGCAAATGGTACAATGGTAATTCAATACTTGTAATTTAAGTTTTATCCAGTTTGTCGACAGATATTTGACAAGATCTATTTACATACTTGTACTTGCTCGGTTCCGTAGGCGGCCTTGTCTGCCGAGTTTCGTATTTTGAGCTCCATTCTAACACTTCTCCAACTCAAACTACAAGTCATCTCGTAAGTGGGTATTTGTCTTCGAATGGAGTTAGGGAACATACTGCTAAACTTATCCCCAATTAATATGTGCTAAAGGTACTTTGGTAGTTTGCAAAACTTAGCTGCAGTTGGAAACTTACACAGAGACAGGAATCGCATGTCTAGATCACTAATTAAATGCGTCCTCGAGTGTATCTTTGGGAGCGTATGATACCAATGATACTAGGAAACTTAGGTTGTGAATGCATATAACATTTGTGCATTAAAACTTCCACCTGTTTTTTTAAGGTTGTTCTAACTTTAAATGACGTGTTATTTCCCATGTATGTTTTCACAAGTTTCTATGTTAATTCATTCTTAAGTAGCCATAACTCCATGATTAAATTGTAGTTACTTGGCACTGTGTGAATATTTGTGAATATTTTTATTATATTATTATAACCCCTCCTTCCGAACCTGCTCGTAATTATTCGGGAGAATACGGAAACGTTAACTAGGTTGTAGACTCGATACTGTGTCGTCTAGGTAGGTACCACCGCAGTGCCAAATATCGTCCCATGAAATAGGAGTGTTATGCACTTTTATGTTTGGGGGTGAGGGCACTGTAGCTGGTAAAATTATCGGGTATAAGAGACCTAACATCTGTTGTCTCAGGTGGCGGGCGCAGTGTGGCATTGATGGATAATAATAAGTAACTGTTGTTATTTTTCCTTCAATGCCACTCTGTCGTGATCAGGCATATCACTTACCACCAGATCGTCATGACCATCCTGTACACCATGTAACATTAGAAACGTGCCTGGACACCCTGGCGTGAAGAGTATCCATACTTATTAGTTTCATGCAAAATGAATCGGTACCCGGAGAGAATATGCTCATAATTCTAACAGTCTTCACTTGTTTATACTGGACGCTTATCTTTCTGTAAACGTTGCTTTAGGAACCGTTATAATACCTACAACAGATGCATTATAGTTCATGTTGGCGATTACTTTAAACGGTCAATCGAAAATAAACCGTATTAACTGAATTAAATACCAAAAGTTTAGAAAACAAAAAATATATTTCATTCTCATTTTTACACTTTGTATTTAACATTATTAAACTTACGAGTAACATTATTGTAAGTACATGTACATTTAATATATTTCCTTGGTTTTTTCAGTGTTGAGTCATTATTAGCTCGCATCCGATGATAAAGAAATTTCCTACAAAATGTTATCAATGACGAATGAATACCGTACCGTGTAAATAGATTGATCAGCACCGGCGGCTATATTGTGACAAGCCAAAACTGTAGGAATTAATACATGAAAGAATAAATACAACACAATTAATTTAATAAACTATTATTTCATTCATTTCATTTTCAGCAACCAAGCAACTGCCAGTGACGGCAGCTTAGGGTACCCTTTTCATCACCCTCCTCCTGAAATTAGTTGCGCAAAGGCGCTTAGTCACGATACATTTAAACATTCTATTAACGACCCTCCTGCCAAGATTTTATATAGCAGCATTATTATATAACATATTATAAAGAACACATTTCATAACGAGACAAGACCTTAAGGCCCTTATTTCAGCAGTGGACTATCAAAATCAGTAAAGTAAAAAACTAACCAACCAGGTGATACTCGTAACGACTCACAGGTATGTAGGAGTCTCTTACAAAGCATTTTTCCAACTGACTGCGCAGCATGCTGTCCGAAGCACGGAGGTCCTCGAATTACCATAATCTGCAGTGCGCTGGTTTTTTGCACCATAGCTGAGCAAAGGCGATGGCGTAGTGTTACTGGTACACCAGCATGCAGCAGTGTCATTAGGACGGAAATTAAAAATACAAAATTGATCCACTATACGCGTAGTAATAGCAGTTTTCTGGATATCAATACTCTATAGTTATTTTAATGACGGGATCATCATGAATGGATTTGAATACAAATACTACCATACCAATATTGGAGGTATTCTACAGCAGATCCTCCATTATGGAGGCGTATGGTGAACATCAAGCTGTTTAAGTACGAAAAGACGAAGAGCAGAGATCTATACTAAGCGAGACGAGCTCAAGGCTTGACCACCTGCACCTGCCCTCTATTATAATTATGTTGGAGGCTTGCTGACTTGCAGTACTCGTGGACGCACATATACTGCAAAATTGGCTATGTCAGCCATCTGCGATAATTGCATGCAAAAAATATTGATAAATTTTTTTGATTAATGCAACTGAACGTCACTGTAGTTATACTGAAACTTTTTTATTATTATTTTAAAATCGTAACCCAAAATACTTAAGTACTTTACTTTTGAATACGTAAAGACATGAAATAAATTAATCTAACAAAACGTCATAAGTTATTGCTTTAATGCAAATCAATAAATCATTTTTTCTGCAATACCATAAATTAATTTTGATATGTTTAACAAATAAAAAGATTACTGTCGATAAAAAATAATCAGTTCAATTTTCTACGATTATTAATTGTAACAATTAGTAGAAGGATTAAAGGCTTTACGCGAACGATAAGAAAATCTACAAAATAATTTGCAATGACTCAGTCTGAGTACGTTTTCATGATAACTATAAGCTTATAAAGCAGTTTAGTTTTCGATACCAAATGTACTACATAATAATAATATTATTACTTCCAAGCATTTTTTTTCTAACTTCGTCATTAATTTATTTTAAAAAGGTACCTATACACAGGCACCGAGTTGAACTAGTTTAATTACTAACTATTGGGCGCAATAGACATAATATAAAACGAATTTCGTATCTCTAGGCGGAGCAATGATAGCTTTGCATACATTATAATTATTATAAAATGATTTATAAAATAATATATTTGCACCCTATTGAGACCTCAGTATAATACGAAAACATCCTATACGCCATGTTTTTAAATAAAATAAACAGGTTTTTATTTATTACAAGCCAAAGGATTTTTTGTTTCTGATCAATTAGCAGTCATAATTGATGAAAAGGAAATTAGACCAATCTGACCAACAACTGATAGAAGGTTATCATTCTCCATCAATGCCGCACTGCGCCCGTCACCCGAAATAACAGATGTCAAGTCTCTTATACCCGGTCATTTATTAGCTACAGTGCCCTCATATTGAAACACAGAAGTGCAAAGCACTTCTGTTTCACGAGACGATATCTGTCACTTCGATGGTCCCTACCTAGATACTTAGTACGAGTCTACCACGTAGTATGAAGAAGGTAGTTTTATTTTAATGTGTATGGCATGCTGATAATCTTACATGCATTCGCCTTAAAATTCCTCCAAGAATTTCAAAGGATAAATAAGCTATAGGAAACAATAGCGTTTTAAAATCTGTTTAATATATTTTCAAAGCTAGAAAAGACTGCTTTGGTATATTTTTACTGCATAATATATATGGGATTCAATTATGAATGTAGACACATTTATTCATTACACAAACCTAATGTAAAATGAACTATATTAGAACTTTGAGTACAGTTCTAAATTTGTGTTTGCTCTCAAATGCAAAACTCATTCCGATTCCCGATTCAAAGTAATCATATCCAACTCTGTATATAAGTATTTGCTCAAAATTCTCAAGACTCAGTGCAATCAAGACCAGTTCGATCGCACAAACTTCAACTTTCTATCTGCGAGTCCAAGTGTGACAAAGGAGAGGTTTTATTAGAGACTGATGAAATTTTACAACTTTTCAAGTCGATTGAATTCTCCGTAACTAACAGGTTAAATTCACAGAAAGTAACAAGTTTAAAATAAAATATATAAATTCAGAGATCCTTAAACCAGAATTTAGTTACTTAACAAAGTTTATATGAATCGTGAACAAGAGTTTTGGCATGTACTTCGTTACAATAAGTTTTTGTATCAGATAAAATAAATTTTATTGCAGTTCAGAGACTAAATTAAATTCTACGATTGTCGGACGTCACGAAATGCTGTGACGTGGGTAATACGACATAAACATTCCGGCTGATTAAATTCCAATGTGTTCATTGAAACAACATGATATTTTTAATTTTTTAGTACATACGTTTATAATTATTGCACCTACGCGAGAATTAGAGGGCTTTCATGTAAATTCTTAAACTTGAGTGAGACTGTATCAACTATTTGATAATATTATTAAGAAATAGTTTAAAGAATTATACTAATATTATTAATGCACTTTTTCATGATCTGTAATAGTCATAAGAAAAAGCCCATAATCTAATAAATTCCATCACCTTCTTATTACAGTAATTGTAAAGTATGGTTCTAACAGTGTCCGCTGCCAATAAGTAAGACAAAAAGTGAGGCATCGCTCAGGTGCAAACCGACTTAACACAATTGAGTTCGTTATTCAACTGCATTGTTCGCACAATGAGACTACGGCTCGATCTGCAATCGTGGCCAGATTTAGAGCTAAGAAAGGATTCGAATTACCAATGATGATTAGATTATCGAGATTAAATTCTATAAAGATATAAATTAAGAATTCATCAATAATACAAAGATATATTATATAATATATATATATATATATATATATATATATATTATATATATATATATATATATATATATCTTTGTATTATTGATGAATTCTTTAATTTATATCTTTATAGAATTTATAATATATATATATATTATATATGTATTATATATAATATATATATATATATATAATATATATATATATTATATATATATATATATATATATATATATATATATATATATATATATATATATATATATATATATATATATAATATAAAGAATAGGGGAGAACTATTTAGACAATACTATTTGATATTTATTCTGTATTGAATCATAAAAAAATAATTAAATTATACTACTTGTATATTGTAAAAAAAGATAGGATTTTCCTTAAAAAAATGCGAGTTCACTTCATAATATGAAACCTTATCTATTTATTATGATGCAAAGATAAGGTATCGTAATATGTTTACAGGTACTAAATCACCTTCTTCGTCACATATTTATTGTTAAACTTAAACAAATCAAATTACAAGATATGATTGCATGTCAAGGTTGTATTAAAAATATAATAATTTATTGTGGCAGACTATATGACTTACAATGTTTAGGAATATATTACTTGTTATGGATAATATATATATAAAAGACGTTGTGATATAATATGCTGGTAGCACATTCAAACAAAACGGTGTTGCAATGCTGTTAACCATAATATTTTATGAAATATGTTGTATTTACACATCAAACATTTACAATTCGCTAATGTTAAATAAATAAATGTAACTCCTTACAATTAAAATCTTGAATCAAGTTTCATAGCGCAAAGTGAAAACCTTGGAAATCACTCCTCCTGTAAAATACTTTACAGACCACGCCCTAGAGAAGAATTATCGCTTCATCGTTCGAAAAGCGAACCTGCACTGGCACTTTTGTTTTTATTTTCAATTTCATGTAAAGCGATTCTATAAATTTTAAAATCGCTACCCAGACGGGAAGCCAGATCGAAATCGTGGCGGTCGGGAGGAAATTGCTCATTCTCACGCGACCAACCGCCTTCACTCCGGGGAATCTGCTCTAATGGAAAAAGTTAAAAAAATATACAAAACTTTTTTATTACGAAAGCCTCGTTGGACTTGTCGCGGATATACTAGATATTGCTGAACTACAGGCTTGAGTCGCGATATAATAAAGACTCAATCTAAGTTGTTGTTTTGAACGCTGTTTTGTTTCAAAAACAGTTTTTTATAAGAAGCTTGTGTCATTAAAAACTTTGTAACTTTATAATAGATATCTTCAAATGAAATTGCATGATATAAAAGTAAAAAATATTTTATTGAAATATAGAATCGCAATAAAAAGTATCACATGTTTAAACGTAATTAACACCGAATATAATATTTTTAGACGAATTTTTCTTATTGAACAATAAGAAAGTATTTTTATTGATTAATAACTACAAGATCACTAAATACCTCTTGACATTTTGTCATCTTGTGATGAAGAGAAGCTCGTACCTACACCGTGAATCTTATGTCGTAAATCAGTCAGGCACCAGTTGCTGAATCCTACCAATTACAACCAATCCAGAATCCAATCAAGATCTACATACAAACCACGAGAATCATTCTGCAGTATTTAGCATCACCGCAAATATAACATGAGCTGACGAATGAACTCGCAAAGTACATCTTGGTCTATATTACCGTAAACAAAGCAAATATTTAAATGTAAACAAAAAGCATTACCTTTTCATTAACTACGTCTTATATTTCAGCCGTCTTTTTTCGACTATGTTGAGAATTTTTTTTTTGAGCTGCGGCTGCCATGACATCGTAACATGTTCACATCCTGCTTTACAATCATTTTCCCGCTGCGTCCAAAACATCGTAAGCCATCACTATGAAAAGTCAAGTAAGCCGGCGCGACTGACAGCGTCTTCACATCCTGCCTACGTAATACCCTAACATAACGTTTGCTCTCCGGGAGTTATCTTTTTAGCTATATATTTCTAGGCAAGACTAGTGCCCTAGCAATCTAGCCTACGAGCTCATGACCTCTAGGGCTTAGATAATAGATTCCAACTATATACTTTCACATTTACCGTTTTCCAACTCCACCAGTATATTTACTATCAATAAATAAGTAGCAAAAATCCTTAAATCTACAGAATATTACGTCGCCAAGCATATAATTTGATTCATGTTAAAGAAAATCTTCGATTTATCGGGCCGGAACTTTGTAACACAGGGTTAACCTATAGGTTCCGCTCGCTTAAAATGACTAAACAAAACATTTAAATTTTCATTTTATTGTTAAATAACATTATTGTTGATGCAATAACTTGTACTGTTATCATATTGACATATAAATAAATTATTATTTATTATGAAATAGCATTTCCTGTGCCTTCTATTTTGTTTGAAAACCTTTACTAGAAACAGATATTTTATTAATTTTACTTAACCTTTTTATTTATTTGAGCCCGCATAATTCTATGACTTTACAAACTCACCTTACTGAATCCAAATGTAAGTTCAACGAACCAGAGTAAATGAGTTAACCTTCAACCACACATTTTTGGAAGCAAAATAAAAACTCGTTTTTTATTGGTACGAATAGACAAACGAAAAGACGTTTCACTTGATGGTAAGTAAAAGCACAAACCATGGACTTTGGCGGATTTGTAACGAATAAACGTATTCAAATCCCTCCACGTTCCAATAAGTTTCCGAATTTTCGAAAATATATGTACGCTATCAGATACTCTTAGGGTAAAGGAAAACATCGTGAGAAAACCAGCGCACGCATGTGAAAAGATTCAAAGGTTGTGCGTGAAGTCGTCCAACCCGCACTGGACCCGCGTGGACGACTAAGGCCTAATCACCCTATACGGGTAGGCTCGTGCCCCTCGGTAGGGACGTTTAATGAGCTGATGATGATGACGAAACGTATTCCACCATCCTACCTATGGATTTATAATAAGCGCGCTATGATCCTACCATTAAAAAGGTAGAGAAAAATTAAATTATGGGAGTACGGGGTCGAGTCTCTGGTACCCACACAAGTACAGAGCGACGCGTTATTCTATTTTTACGTTAAAAAGTGTACTGAACGGTCATAACGCTTACCTGATGGTATGTGACACGCCTCACGAGAGCGGTATTGATGGAAACTAACAGCTGGTAGACAGTAATTATTCTCCATCAAAGTGACAACAGATGTTAGGTCTCTTATACCCGGTAATTTTACTACACATAGTCCCCTTATTCCGAAACACAGAAATTAATCAATCCAATCCAGGCCCGTTTTTTTGTGAGGCAATGGTATCAATACGTTAATGTTTTCAAGCAATAAGTTTATTACACCAAGCCTACAAAAATAACTTTAATGCATGGAAAATGAGTGCAACGTGTTTATTCGCTGAAAACAGGAAGTAACATAGTAAACGCTAAACAAATTTATAGTATCTGATATACCACAACAGGAAAGGCATATTATCATTATTTATTCAGAGTTATCGCTTAAGTCCTTACCTAGGTATGGTTATCAGAGGTATTTTACGAACTAGTACAAAAGTATTAGTCACGGCGTATGTTTATCGATCACATATTATGGTATTTTAAATACTAACTTTTGACTCCCGATGACTGTATTTACTTTAACATGACTCCAGTCTAATATATCTGCTTTTTAGTTGATTTTGAAAAATACCAAAATAATCAAACTAATTTCTACCAATAATCCGCACATTTCACTACCGTTAAATTACTTTTTTTTAATTTTGTGTATTTATATTTATTAAACGTTAATTTTGTTTACCTTACCATAATTGTTTGGTTATAGAATTAACAATTGGTCAGAAATTTATGGCAATAATATTAGTTGGTCACATCACTTTTTCATTGATAAATGTCAATTGCAAACTGCTCGTTTATTCGTTATTTGTACATGAATTAGGCTCATTTTACATGTACTATGTGTTGTGCAATGATCCTCTGGATGCGCATGACCATTTGTCAAATATAATTTGTGGTGACAGCTTTCCCGCAATTCATTGACCATATAGCAAATCTCTTATGAAAAGCAAACATCACCCCCTGATTCTGGTAATACACAGGAGCTTTAAAGTAAATAGCTCCGTTATGCCTGTTTATTTCGATAACTGAAAGTTTTTTTGCATTCGAATATTCTAATTAACTTTGAAAAATATAAGCTTTAATTGGTTTTGTTATTTAAATGAGCCAAGTAATATATCTTCATTTATTAGAAAGTACATTAAATAATGATTTACAATCTGTAAATCATTATGTAAATCATTATTTAAGAGTTCAGGTATCATCTGATACCTGAACTCTTTGCATGCTAGCGTGTTCCCCGATTAGTATAATCTGGATATCTTCAAGGCAAGAGTAAACAGGCTGTTTTTAGATCAGTATAATTCATCTTCGGCCGCGTCATCGCTTAACATCAGGTGAGATGGCGGAGAAATGTCTAATCTAGTAAAAAGTAAAAAAATAACCTATAATGCAATAGTAACCCGAAAGGCAAGGCCACAGCGCAGTTGCTGACTTGTGACGCAATAATGTAAAGTCACAGCATCTAATAAATTCACTCTCTGTTCTCACTGTTCCACTTGGAACACAGTTATACAAAAAAAAACTGTTATGGCGAGGCAATTCTCGTAGATGAGATAAGGATACACACAGACGACCTTCAACATGGGCACACTCAACTTGGGATTAACTTTAGGCACATGAGTGCTTGTCTATTTCATATCCGTAACGCGATAAAACAATAAATCTCGTTTTCGGAAACCCTATAACAGTATCGAACGTGCTGCGCTGGCGAGTGCTAGTGTGTGTGAAATTATATAATAGTTAAGAAAATTTTACTTCAAACATAAACATGTGGTAATTATACTTTTGTTCTACTATGCCTTCGACCTTGGATATATGGTGCCAATTCCACCTGTGTTTGGTTAGAAGCAAGTTGACGTCACTCTTAATAACTAAGAATATTTTTTTACATTTCTTTTCTTTGTTAAGTACCAAATTAAGAAGACATAATTATTGACCAAGTGGCTATTGCTTTTTTGTATGTGAAGTGTGCATAGAGAATCTTCGGTATTATAATGCTGGTGATACTTGTTCGTGAAAAAATACGAAACTTTTCAATAACAAAACAAGCGAATGAGTACTCGTAATTATAGCTCAGTAATTTCACCCATATTCCTTAATCCATAAGCATTGAACTCTTCACAACATTCGACAGTAGAGGTGCGTGTATTGACTAAGGCAAACAACGTATCTAAGATAAAATAACTCTGTACAGCCCGAAACATTCATTTCTAATAAAAAAGTGGCTTATGTGACATAACAAGTAGTCTCTAGCTAGACTATCTATGAGTGAGAAATTATAATTCAAGATGTATGAACATAT
>PQWD01002619.1:0-55690 GCA_019425675.1 Leucinodes orbonalis
AAGAAACCTAGAACAAATATCAAATGCAAACTTAGAAAATATAGTTACGTGGCTTGAGGACAATAATTTGAATTTGAAAATTAAGAAAACAAAATTGATTAAATTTCAAACTAAACAAAGCCATAGAAGTAGGCCAAAAATTAAATGTAAAAATAACGAAATAGAAAGTGTATCCACCACTAAGTTCTTAGGGATAATAATTGATGAATGTTGTAGTTGGAAGCCCCATATTGACTACATAGTTAATAAAATAGATAGGTTTATATATGCCCTGAACAGGATCAGGCAAGTAGCATCCAAATCAGCTGCTACTACCGCTTATCATGGCTATGTAGGTTCTGTTATACGATATGGTATTATAATCTGGGGTAATTCTGTAGATAGCATAAGAGTCTTTAAGGTTCAAAAGAAATGTGTAAGGAGCATATGTGGCGCAGATTACCTTGAAAGCTGCAAACCTTTATTTAAAATATTAAACATTCTACCGTTACCCTGCCTGTACATTTATGTAATCTCGGTCTTTGTTCATAGATACCAAACTTTATTTGTAAAGAAAAGCCCACAATGTAATTATAGAGGCAGGCAAGGCGAATAATTGTGTATTCCGGATCAAAAATTGTCATTTTATTCGAAAAATGTCTATTGTATGGCAATAAAATATACAATAAAGTCATCATCATCATTCATCATTACAGCCTAATTATGTCCACTGCACTGAACGAAGGCCTCCCCTAATGATTTCCACGCGGACCGGTCCCTTGCAGTTGACATCCATCTGCTACCCGCCACCTTAACCAGATCATCCGTCCATCTGGTTGGGGGTCGGCCTACACTTCGCTTACCGTTGTGGACGCCACTCGAGAACCTTTCCGCCCCATCGGCCATCGGTTCTACGCACTATGTGCCTGCCCACTGCCACTTCAACTTGCTAATACGGATATCATCGTTTCGGATTTTATCGCGTAGAGAGACACCTAACATAGCCCTCTCCATAGCACGCTGAGCAACCTTGAGTCTATTCAAGAGGCCCTTAGTGAGCGACCACGTTTCGCTTCCGTATGTTATAACTGGCAACACACACTGGTCAAAGACCTTCGTCTTGAGATACTGAGGTATTTTGGACGAAAAGATCTTCCTTAATTTCCCGAACGCTGCCCATCCTAATTGGATTCGACGAGAAACCTCCTTCTCGAAGTTGGACCTACCCATTTGGACTACCTATCCCAGGTACACATATTCATCTACAACTTCGAGGACAGAACTTCCAACTGATATCGGTATAGGTACGACATGGGCATTAGACATGACTTGCGTCTTGTCCATGTTCATTTTAAGACCCACCTGTTGAGAAGCTCCGTCTAGGGTTTCGAGCATAGTGCTTAAATCCTCCATGGATTCTGCCATGACTACTATATCATCGGCAAATCGAAGTGAGTGATGTATCGCCATTACGTTGATGCCAAGTCCTTTCCAATCGAGCAGCTTAAACATATCTTCCAACGCAACTGTGAACAGTTTCGGAGATATAACGTCTCCCTGTCTCACTCGTCGGTGCAATTGGATAGGTTGTGTAAGCTCTTCATGTACACGGACTGACATAGTAGCGCTCTCGTACAGACATCTCAATACTTCGATATAGCGAAAGTCAATATGGCACCGTTGGAGGGCCTGCGACTAACGAATTCAAATCTTATCGTTTAACTGATCCGATTTCTCGTTGTATCTGCATTATAATTTTGCCTTTGAGTTAAAATATTTGAGAATGAATGGGTCACTTTTCAAGAAGATTGGTTATTTAATATAAGTGGATGGAGAGGCTTATGTCGTATAAGGAAAGATCATTATTGGATTAGTCCTTATTTATAAATGTGTATGATATGAATGATACGTCATGATTGATATGTTTTGATGAATAATGGCTTATATTGGAATTAATTTGTGCACCCAGGGACATATTTTATGAGATTTTATTTCAATGTATACCTAATTATGAAAGATTCCTTTCTTTTTCTTTACTAAATAATGCTTAGCCATTGTAAAAAAGTTAGATTCGGAATTTCTGACCAGAAAGGTAGCCGTTATCAGCCGCATTGGGCCTGCGTGGAGGGCTGTGGCACAATCTTCCATGGCCACGCCGTGTAGAATAGGAAGGCATCAAGGGGGATCCAGGTTTGGCGCATGGAGAGAGTCACATAGTAGTTGTCAAGTTAAGAACTTATAAGGTATTTTGTTAATGTGCTTTAGTACTTAAAGATAACTCAGGGGGGGCCATGACCCCATGACCATCCGCCTGGATCCACCGTTGGAAGGCATGTGCTCTGCGGCCATTACCTACAGGTAGGCTGATGGATTAGACAACCCACTGCTTGACTTGACATGCCTCAATATTAGGAGGGATTGAAGTGCGTGGCGGACTATGCGTTGCGGGCAGGTGTGCAGTTAACACTCGTGATGTCCTGTGATGTAGTGGGTTGTCCTTACCTTTTTTAATGTAAAATAGTATTTATTTTAATTGTACATATATTTCAAGGGAAAAAAGGTCATATTAGTTTATAAGGCATTATTTGATTTTACATGTATATTCCTTATTGCCCTTGGCTGAGGCTAACAAAGCTTTTACAGTTTTGTAATTATTATGAGAATGTATTAGGACACTTTTTTTTATGAATATAATTACATCTACAGACTCATGGTCCGTACTCTTTTTAGTTTAAGATTATTTTGTAATTTAATTATTATAATATTATGTTGGTGCTCCGCGCATGGGACAAAAGAATTGGTTAAAGGGGGAATGGGATAACAGTCAGAATTAAAATAACTAAATATTTACATAAGGTAAAGTAGGGGGGTGAATAATATAAAATAAAAGGAATAAATAACATCATAAATACTCTCTCTCTCTCTGTTTTTTTAACTTTTATTTTAATTCCTGGATAGATAAAGTTGTTTAATAAACATTTTAATACATTTTATCTAGATGATAGTTGTAGCAAATTGCAATGATTTAATCAAGGTTTATATTAGTATAACACATTAAAATATATATCACTTACGTGAGTTGAATCTGTATCCTATTTATTACGGTGATTGTTTTTATCACTTAAAAATTGATTGTATGCAGCGAGAATTTAAGATGGAATTTAATAAAAGAACAACCATTATATTACCACCGGGTGTCCATATACGACTATTAAACCCTAAATTCTATTCGCGTTGGTCCATTTGTTATAGCGGGAAATAAATGGGGCGGACATATACCTACACAAAGACATATATCATTGCTTTTCAACGTTGCGTTTTTTTTTTCTACTTTGCTTTTTTTATAGAAAAGTGTTACGAGTAAAAATATTTAGAACAAATTCACAATTTAAAAAGTGACTTTCGTAGAAAAACACAAATTTGAAAAATTAATGTCAAAATAAACTCCATTAATTTAATAAATCATAATATTTACTTAACTGTACAAATATTATTAAGAATATTTAATATAAATAAGAAGTAAAATATTGTATTTTTATTTTAATTACTTCAGATAAAAAATAAACTCCATTAATTTAATAAAATCATAATATTTTACTTAACTGTACAAATATTATTAAAGAATATTTTAATATTAAATAAGAAGTAAAATATTGTATTTTTATTTTAATTACTTCAGATAAATAACATCATTCACCAATATTAATTAAATTATCATTACACAAGAAATCACTCACATCAGGTGTGCGAACTGCTGCCCCTCGGTCGTAAAAGGCGACCGAAGTCTCGGCCGGGTGTCCATTGATTCTGGTATTAAGCTGTCCGTATACTAGTCGCAGTTTACGCGAAGAAGATGTTTTAGCACACCCATGAGGGTTATTCCATTTCCTTCCCGGCATCTTGTATAAAACATGTATAGTAAATTAGTTTATATGGGTTCGCCGTGTTAAAATAAGCGTGCGTTACGCCAGCGGCACATTATCGAATTTCTTGACTTTAACCACACACATAATTAGAGCATCAGTTCATGTAATTGTGCACAAAATCTTAAATTTGTGCATGCAAACGTTATGGTGTTATTCGCAAAAAACACTTCCCGCTGGGGTAACGTTACGCCGGCGGCACCTTTTTCTTTCCTGGAGACTTTTTTGAAAACAAATTGGCCAGGGAATTAGAGCATAACGTGCTGTAAATGTGCGTGTTTGTCTTTCAAGTTATTCAAAATGCCGCTGGGGTAACGTTTGCGTAATTTCTGTATCTCAAGAACGGTACAGTGCACAGTTTTCATTTTTTCTACACACAATCTTATGAATTTGTGCGTATTTTGAGCAAAAACAGTTTTCAAAAGTAACGCACCGCATAGAAGTTACAAACTAAAATAAAAAAATCTATAATAAGCCCTAGTACTTTACATAGAAGTCATAGAGATTAATTGTTGGCGGTGGTGCATACCTCGTGATCGCCTGCAACCAACCTGCAACGTATAGTTAAGTCTCGTTGGCCTACTGTAAGCCAATCGCTTAAAAACCGATGCATAATTTTGACGAATTTTGATCTTAGACTGTACGATTTTGGTATAGATTGCCATAAATTTAGATATACCAAGAATTAGAGTGTTCCTTTAGTAAGCCACCTGCAATATTGCAGCAAAATATGCCTATTAATTATGAAGATATAATAAGAAATAATAACGACGCGCAAATAAACCGATGTAACCTGATATCTGAATTTGATAGCGTTATGGCTACAGGCGCGAACACAAATCTACAAAATGATAAATTATTTAACAAAATATTTATTCATGTGTAGGTACCATAACAAAAATTTATTTTAATAAAATTTTCTACATTATATAATATCGTCTGTTAATATTCGGTCTGTAATGAAATAAATGCGAATAGATACTCCTAGTTACGATTTTGATATTGTAATTCGAAAAAAATCTTTTTTATTATCTTCTAGGCATCCCCTTTTATTACAAAAGGCAAAGAGCTCGAGTAGGCTAATATTTTCTCATTATGTTTTTAGTTTGGAAATGTCGCAAAATACTTTTTCATAATAATAGAAAAATCATAAAAACAGTCTAGCTAAATACACAAAAGAAAAAAATTCTCTATACCTAACAACAAGAATCTAAGCAAAATGTTTACCTTATCTATTGCGGACGCCATCCGCCGTGCATTGTTGAAATTAGAAATAAATAAGTCTTAGAATATATCAAAAGATCTAAGATTATTTAAAACGTACTTAACATGATCAACTAGCTTTTGTCTGCGGCTGCGCGCCTCTTATAGTTGGAATAACATGGTGTAGAATCCATACTTCCATACTAATATTATAAATGTGAAAGTATCTCTGTCTGTCTGTTTGTTACGCTTTCACGCCTAAACGGCTGAACGGATTTTATTGAAACTTGGTATGTTGATAGTAGGTAACCTAGAATAGGTTTAAGGCTACTTTTATTCCCGTTTTCACCCCCCACTACCCTCAAATGGGGATTGGAAGTTTGTATGGAACATTCCGCAATTTTTGTAGTACGACGCTGAAATTGGGTATGCGGACTATATGTCAGAAACGAAAAACTATGGAATATTTTTTTTTTCAAAAATCCACCTCTAAACCCTTCAAATAGGGAAGGAAGTGTCATATTCGATTTTTCGCAGTTTTAAGGTAGATTTTATTGAAACTTGGTATGTTGATAGAAGGTAACCTAGAATGGGTTTTAGGCTACTTTTTGTCCCGTTTTCACCCCCCACTTCCCTAAAATGGGGGTTGGAAGTTTGTAGAAAACTAATTCTTGGTATATCTAAATTTATGGCAATCCATACCAAAAGCGTACAGTCTAAGATCAAAATTCGTCAAAATTATGCATCGATAAAAAGATAATCTTTCTAAATGTACAGACGTAGAGTTCGGAATTCCTCAAGGGACAATACTGGGCACTCTCTTATTTATTATATACATAAATGATTTACCGACTAATATAAACCATCCAATAACTCTATTCGCTGATGATAGCTCAATAATAATAAAATGTAAAAACGACTTGACATATGAAAATGAAATAAAATTGACATTACACAAAATAATTGACTGGCTAGATAAAAACAATCTAAATATTAACATAGATAAAACTAAAATAATACATTTTCGACAATACACAAAAGAGCCTCAGTTGACAATACAATATAAAAATGAGATTATAGAATCCGTTAACTCTACCAAATTTTTAGGACTAAACATAGATCACCAAACAAATTGGACAATTCATGCAAATAATCTATGTTCCCGTATTAATAGCTTTGTTTTTGCTTTGAAAGCTTTAGCTAGAGTCGCAAATATTGAAACCGTGCTAACTGCCTATAACGGTTATGTGGCATCTATATAAGGGTTTGGTATAATATTTTGGGGTAACTGCATTAGTAAATTAGATATTTTTAGAGCCCAAAAAAAGTGTATCAGGGCGATTATGTCTTTAAAGAGAACAGACAGTTGCCGTCCTTACTTCATAGAGCTCAGGATACTCACTGTGCCATGTCTCTACATCTATGAAACTGCAATGTTTGTTAGGAGAAATCGACATCTGTTTCCTATAATATCTGATGGCCAGCTGAAGAAAAGCAAACGTCATGGGAACAAGTTAAAAGCACCCGTTACAAGCACTGCCCTTAAATCCAATGGAATTTTCTGCATGGCCCCCAAAATTTATAATAAATTGCCCACAGATTTAAAGAACAAGAATGGCAACTTGTTTCGTAAGGAACTCCTAGCCTTACTGACAAGGAAAGCATACTACACTGTAACGGAGTTTTTAACAGACCAATTATAATGTGTGTATGAGTGTTGTTATGCTGTAAAATGTATTCTAAATAATTTTTGAAATATTATACAACTATTAATTTGACATTTTATATTAAGATTTGGTATTAATTTTATTAACTATTTGACATAATGACATAACACTTGTAATTAGACTTAATTAGACATTAATTTTATAAATCTTTTGACATATTAGTTGATTATACTTGTGATACAATAAAGTGCTAACATAAATAATTTTTGATATGTGATTAATATTATTGGAAATGTAAAAATTAATGTTGTATCGGGCATATCATATAATTTCAATTCAATTTAAAATTTGTACGCCTCATATTGGCAAGACATAGTGTAACATTATTTCACATGACGCTTACAAACTGTAAAAAATTTTACCACCTGTGTCTTACAAATAAATGTTTATTATTATTATTATTATTTCGATTTTTAGGTGATTGGCTTACAGTAGGCCAACGAGACTTAACTATACGTTGCAGGTTGGTTGCAGGCGATCAAGAGGTATGCACTATAACAATAGTACTGTAACAATTCATCTCTATAACTTTGATGTAAATTACTAGGGCTTATTAAAGTTTTTTTATTTTGGTTTGTAACTTCTAAGCGGTGCGTTATTTTTGAAATCTGTTTTTGCTCAAAATACGCACAAATTCATAAGATTCTGAGTAGAAAAAATGAAAACTGTGCACTGTACCGTTCTTGAGATACAGAAACTACGCAAACGTTACCCCAGCGGCATTTTGAATAACTTGAAAGACAAACACGCACATTTACAGCACGTTATGCTCTAATTCCCTGGCCAATTTCTTTTCAAAAAAGTCTTCAGGAAAGGAAAAGGTGCCGCCGGCGTAACGTTACCCCAGCGGAAAGTTTTTTTTTCGAATAACTCCATAACATTTGCATGCACAAATTTAAGATTATGTGCACAATTACACGAGCTGATGCTCTAATTATGTGTGTGGTTAAAGTCAAGAAATTCGATAATGTGCCGATGGCGTAACGCACGCTTAAAATAAAAATAAGCAAAATCTTTTATTGAAATCATAAAACATCAATTCATCATCGTTGTTATAGTCACGGTTTTTAATGCTACGCACAGAATATGAACACAGCGAGCCTGTGAATCAGTTACACTTAAAAAAAATCGCTTACTGTGTTCAATATAACAATGGGCTTAGGTGTTTTTAGGCCTTCTTCGTTATTGCAGTGCATCAGAAATAATTGCTTAGGAAAGAACTGGCAGTTTCTTTGTAGTTTTAAGAAAAAGACAGCATCGTAACATTCTAAGGAGTATTAAAACGTAGTGTTATATACTCTTTGAAGAGTGTAACGGAGACGTACGACTCTTATTTAAAATTTCGTGCTCTTGCTGACAAAAAGAACTAAGTGACGTTTCTGGTGGGCAAATGCAGAGGTGACCTGTTTGTGTGTGTTTGTACTAACACTAATATTACAATTGTGCCTACTCATCAATGGATCAATAGAATAAAAACAGGAAATGTATGGGCTGTAAAAATACATATTTACCTTGTAGAATTTACAACAATTGCAGCCGTTACTTAACCTTTTCAGGAATCACATTGCTACCGCGATGTAACATAGGATAGTGACAGGAATTAAAATTTACATAAAACCTACCATATTTTTCTGACAGCTGACGCCATCTTTCTATAAATTATCTATAATATAAAATGAATCGCAAAGCATCTAACGCCTCGACCAATTTGACCAATTCTTTTTTTAAAATGTTCGTTGAATTCCAAGGATGGTTCTTACGGCGAAAAAATCAAATAATTGCCGAGAAAACCCTAAAACAGCCCTTTTCTTTTTTACACACAAATGTTTTCTAACTTTCAATAGATGGCGCTGATCATTTCAAATAAGCGTAACTGCTGAAAGACTGTGTTGAGATTTCTAGACTAAAAGAATATCATAGAATCTAATAGTAAAATTTGTTGGTATGGTACCGTAGCCAAATGGCAAAAACCGAACCTTATAGATTCGTCAATTAATTCTGTCTGTCCGTAGTGTCCGTCGTATGTCACATCTTTTCTCCGAAACTATAAGCACTACATTATTCATACTTTGTAATATGTATAAGTATTATGTGAACACTCATTAAACGTCCCCACCAAGGGGCACGAGCCTACCCAAATAGGGTATTGATTAGGCGTTCTACGCGGCCCAGTGCGGGTGGACGACTTCACACACAACTGAATCTCTTCGCAGCGTGCATGAAGGTTTCCTCACGATGTTTCCTTCACCGTAAGAGTGTCGATAACGTACATATAATTTTGAAAATTCGAAACCACATTGGCACGTGGCAGGATTTGAACCTCAACCCTCCGGTAGGAGACAACAGATATCAGGCCCTATATCCCTATGTGCGCTTAATTATTAAAACTACGCAACGGATTTTGATGCGTTTTTTTTAATAGATGGAGTGGTTCAAGAGAAAGGTTTATATGTCTAATAACATCCATTAAATAGTGGAGAAATACTGTTATTTTTGAGGTTTCTAATGTGATGTCGTAAATAATTTCATTATTTTCGTTTACATTGCAAAGGCAGGCTGAACCCTACAAGATTTATCAAAATAATACAATAAGTATTGTACACAAAGGTCTATAGAAAACTTCGCGATGGTATATGTCTATCTCTTATGGATATCCCACAATACCTTTTTTTTGTTAGAATTTTGAGAAATTTTCGAAGCTATTTAAACCAATAAAGCCAGCTATTTAATCCTTATACAATTAAATACCTTAAATAAATTGGTGATTAAATATAGATATATATTGCCCTGTACAGCATATGATTTAAATTAATATTTGCGAAGGTATTACAGATATAAAAATTGCGGTATGTACGTAGCGTTTGCGGCTGTACTGGCCGACCGGGCAGGCGGGAGTGGCCTATTATGAATAAAGCATGGGCGTCGCTAGTTGAGAATATAATTTCTTATTTACAATATTACATTCATAAAATAGTTTGCAGGTATAAATTAAGGTTACTAATTAATTACAATAAATAATCTTAACAATTGTCATTCTAAATATTAAAACATTTCTTGATAAAACAGTCAACCTGAAAAATTTAAGCGTTCTCATATTCATAAAGTTATATTTCTAAAGCATGTCGGGGCTTATTTTGTGATATACTTAGGTTGTAAAGGACAATATAATACATTTTTACATTTATGATACTTTTGTAAGTTATAAGGCTTTGGTATTATATTTCACATTACTTAAACAAGGAAGTGGTTGGATACCAATCTGTAAAGAATGCGTCATCAATTCAGGACTTAATTAAAAAATAATTGCACCGATATGAATTGCAACAGTGAATTAAAGTGTAAACAAGTTATAGTTCCTTCAAGTGAAAAACTATGATTATTAAGTATTATTACCTACTGTACACCGTATTCTCGAACGTACAAATAGCGTGTCCTGCTGATGATAACATCATGACACCTGGCGTGTGCCATATGCAAAGGATGAGCATAGTTAAAATTTTGGTAACTTAAAAGATAAAATGACGGGTGACGGTAGGTATCTGGAATATCAGTAGGATGCAATGAAATCCTATATAAATGCCTGATATACCTAGACTAAGACGGGTTGAATTGATCGACACCTTAGAAGTCTCAACTGTCCATGAGACAAAATGAGCAAGAGATTGATGAATCGCAATAATGCTAAAAATATTTAAATCTTCTGGATTCAAATATTTTAGCAGTACCTACCTACTATTTAGTCATGAAACCTTTCAATGTAATTGATTAAGAATATTTAAGAGCATGCTATTGATTACGAGTTCTAATTTCGGCGATGCTCTAAGACAATATTTACCGTCTCTCAATGAAGTTAAGTTTCTAACTGACTATACGAATGGTAATCCCGTTACGAAAATTTCATACAAAGCTTGTTCAATATTTTTAACACACACTGGATACAAAATATTGGGGTATTGTTTTTATAAGTCAGCATCACACGGACAAATACAAATCCAAGTTATGAATAAGTTTATTTAATATTAATTCACATTTCAATAATGAATTGGAATTACTTATTAAATTTAGTTTAATAACTTTTTAGGAGCACCGATGAAAGGAAACAAACACTACTTCACGATTATATTTACTGGTATGACTGAAGATTGAGAAGATACTTTAATGAAATCTATGTGTTAATAATCTGTTCCCTGCTTTTTTTGTCTACTTTATTGGAATCTTAATCCAGGCGTCTTTACCGAAGATATGTGACATTGTCTGAATAAGTATTCATTTATGTTGCTACACAATCGAATGAAAGATTTGTAAATCTAACAAAATAATATAAATGTTATATTCGTATGTGTATATTTGCCTAAATAAGTAAGTGCAACTTAGGATTCTTTGAATTACTTTTGCCGTATATAATATTACCTATATATTTTTTTTAATAATCCATTATACTTTTACTAGATATTATGTATGGTTATGTAGACCACATTTATTATTTATATAATTATTTGAATAAATTACACGGTCCCGGCTACAATCTTAGGATGGTAGTCGGTTAACACCCACCAATCGGCATTGGGCTCGTATTGTGGTTTACGCCCCAATCTCCCCCATAGGTATGCTGTGCGGGAAGGCCTGTGCCATGCTGTAGGTAGCTGATGATAATGATGACGTGCTTAAAATGATATAACTCCTTTAAAATACTTATTGAAAAATTGATTGACAGTGTTAAAAAGTGGTTACATTTAAATACCTTTATACTATAACTAAACAGTATACTTTAGTGTTAACAGCGACTATTATTACTTAGCTATGAACTCAATTCGTATCGCCTCGCTATGCCGCGATTTCAGAGTATAGTTGCGCAAGTTGAGAAAATTACTGTGAAAACTTTCCTTATTCTAATTTACCGTTCACCTAAATTAAAGTAAGTTAAATGTGTACTAAATTTTAATTCAAATATATTTAAATTGCCTACACTTTAAGCATAATCGGAATAAACTATTAACTGTTGCTGTTAACTCAACAATACGCTAAAATAAACAGGCTCCGCGTACTGTTCACCCTCAGATGCAACGCCTTGGCAACTAATACATTATGCAAAGTTGTCACGGAGGGAAATTCTAATAAACGTGTCCTATACAAATTGTACCTAGTCTGAGGACAGTCCAAACAGTATTACCGCGAGGTATGGTTCACTTCCCTAGTAGTTTTCGTTTGCGCAATCAGGAAATTAGATAAAGTTCAAGACACGACGTCTAGCTTCAAGCCGGGTCACTCGAGAACCACTGACTCTGTCACGTTCAACGTAATAAAATGTCTACGAACTTCTGCTTTGTAACCAGCAGCCTGCGTTCAGTTTGACGATGATATGCAATAACTTCTTCATAATAACTTCTTGGTTGGTTGAATAGGTTTAAATAGGAATGATTTTGAAATACGTTTTTTGTACGGTAGTATGTGTTGTTTTAAGAACAATGAGGTCTACCTTATGCAAAATCGTGATTCATGATAAAGATGTGAATTGATACACATAGAGAAAACACATTTTTTAATATTTTTTTATTGTCTCATGTTGTGTAATGGTTGACGCAGAAGTCGACCGTTACGCAAAGGCTTTCTCGTTCAATCCCCATGGAGTATCTTTAAAAAAAATTTACGCCGTGTGGATATTTATATATTATAAATGTGAGGGTCATTATTCGAAATCGTATTATTCATCTGATGTCTCTGGCATATTTTTTTCTTTAAATGTTAATTATTCCTGTTATTACACGTCAAAATATAGTGTGTTAGAAATTTAAATTTCGAATAGGCACTCAATTTGAATGAAAAAAGATAAAGATATGCGACGTTAAAAATTTCATAACCAGGGGAATTAGAATATAGTCGCAGGGGAATCAGAAAAAAGAAAAAACATGTTTATGTAACTTTATTAATCTTCTTATGATTATTAAACAAACTAGATAATATTTTTTTTAATACCAGTTTCCAACAACCTTGCTCTCTCTCTCTTCAACCTATTGCAGTCTACTGCTGGATATAGGTCTCCCCTATTTTGCGCCCGATATCCCGGTCCTCTGCTTCCCTCATCCAGCCTCCACCAGCGACCTTTCGCAAGGCATCGGTCCATTGGGCCGGAGGGCGTCCTACGCTACGCTTGCCAAGACGCGGACTCCACTCCAGAACTCGTCTGCTCCAACGGCCATCGAATCAGCGATATAGGTGACCAGCCCATTGCCACTTCAACTTGTTGATCCGGCGGGCTTTTTCGGTTACTTTAGTTATCTTACGGATTAAATCATTTCTGATCTTATCCCTAACATAGACTCCAAGCTCGCTCCATTGCGCGTTGAGTGACTTTGAACTTGTGAACCAATCCCGCAGTCAGTGTCCATGTCTCAGCTGCGTATAGCCCAACCGAATCCTCCTACTAGCCTCCCTCTCGAAGTTATGCCGGTCAAGTTTGATGGTCTAGCCCAGGTAAATATACTCCTGCACAACCATCGACACATATCGGTTGGGGCATGACACGATCATTGAACATGACTTTCGTCTTGTCCAAATTCATGCCAAGCCCAATTCGTCGGTAAGATTTATTAAGACTTATCAGCATCTCCGCAAGCTCTTCCGATGACTCTGCCACGGTCTTGTCCGCTTGTCTTGGATCTGAACGGTCATCGTCGCTGCGTCGGAGAGACACTTGATCACTTCGATATAACGCCAGTAGATACCACATCGCTGCAATGCCTCCAAAACATCCCAGGTTTCTATGGAGTTGAAGGCTTTCTCGTAGTCTACAATTCTAAAGGCGAGACGGTTTGCTACAACTCTGGAAAACAACTACTAGACGTGACTCAGAAGCGCTATCAGTCTATAATTATTCAAGAGAGTTTTGTCACCCCTCTTGAAGAACAAAACTACAACGTCTGGACTACGCCTCTGGTGTAGTTCCTTGGTAGATGACGGCATTAAAGAGCACGACTGATTGATTTATTGATGATATTTTTAAAAATAACTAAAATTTAATACATATATTGGTGAAATTTGTTTTCTTTATAATATGACCTATCACAGAGTTATGACCTATCACAGAGTTATGACCTATCACAAACTTTACGAGCTATTTTAAGGCATTTATTTATTACTTTACTGATTTTAACTAAGCAAACATTTTGCAATATTGAACGCTATATTTTTGCGCTACGCATACCATTTTACTTGATAAAATTTTCGAAATGGCTGGTGTCGCTGCGGCGGGCGAAACCCTGCGATACACTGCACTGCAAACTGAAAGGCAGCCGGATAGTGTTAAAATTTGCAACAGCTTCTGCGCTAAGAGATCCTAGTCAAGTCTAGGCATTAGCCACTACATCTCACCCCGTATTTATAACGGTGTAAGGTAAGCGAAGAGTTGTAACAGTACAATATATTTCCCATACTTATGTATTTACGGTTTAGTTCCGTAAGAATTCATCTATAATGCACTCCACACTCACCCGTAGTCGCTGAAAGACATTTTTTCATAGTACGCAGTATTTTCTCGGCAAACGGAGTGATTACCTTGTCCTTAATAATTTATTTGAGCTTCTACCAAGTAACACAAAGGCCAGTCTTATCTCCTGAATAAAACATTGTCTCTCTAGAACTGGGGGAGCATTGCTATAGGTTTTCTATACACTTTCAGTGGATTCAGAAAATCTTCATGCACCCGAGAGGGTTTAGCGTGTGGCCACGTAACTTTGTTTGTCCAAGCTTTTATTTGTGATACTGGACAATGTCAAATAATGTGCAATAGAAATAAATATAAACGGAACTAGCTCATAAAATAAAATATGAGTAGACGGATGAAAGTTTTATTTAATAATTGTTTCTGTTTGATGAAGTACAAGGTGTTTTGTAAATTACGCAGTTGGAGTTCTTAATCACCTCGAAAATCCTTATAATAAGGGTATACAAAAATTTAAAAATAAACAAAAATCCGACTGCCAAAAGTACCCACTGAAAAGGGAAAAAATTGTCCAAGCGCTAGCCGCCCTCGCCCGTGGAGGGTTCATCTTTTAATACGTATAAAAAATCCTACACACTAGAAATCGTTCAAACTAAACTTTGTTGTTAGATTTCATGTACATCGTATATTGATTTTATCATCCCCATTTTCAGGTTAATGTATGGGGAACCCCAATATATATATATATATATATATATATATTTCAAGTTTCTTGTCAAAATCTAATAGCGGTTTGTTTTGTGGAACACATCATATACTTATAATAATTTATTTATTATAAACACTATATACTTAATAATAATTTATTAATTGCATGAAGTAGGTTAGTCACATATAATTAACAAAAATAACTTTACAATAATTTAGTTGTGCATTAGAAGAATGCAACTTCTGGTTTTGCTGGTGGGAGTAGGGATGAAACGATACCACTGAGGTATCGATACTTTTACTCGATACGGTATCGGTTGTCAAGTATCGATACTTACTTGGTATCGATTGAAAAGTATCGATACTTACTCGTACCGAATAGTTTTTGGAAAATTTCAAGTAAAAACTTAAAGAAGTTTTCAAATTATAATAAATAAATAAATATGTAGCGGTACTAAAAATCAATTTTACTTTTTTGAATGTTTGCCTGCTAGGTGATTTCTTGAGGCAATTATTGTTGCGCCAGCTTTGAAAAAAAAACTGCTTTACAAGGTCCAAAGGTAGGTACCTAGTTTAAATGAATGAGTGTAGAAATAGCGGTGGGGATTCAAGTTTCAAATCATCTCATTTCTTCAATAGCTAAGAATTTTAAGGTGCAGGCTGGATAAGCAAAATAAATTTAACTACATCGGCTTTCTATGAGCGCTTTCACTTCTTGCCAACTGTGAGTTGAGACCAAAACCAAAATCTTCATTCGTTGATTCATTTTCAGACGCATCGGTTGAAATTGTCACATATTTTTATATTTTTTATTAATGACCTTACCATACTTGGGAGGAAACACATCTGGGAAAGGACTTGAAATGACGGTTTTTAAACTACAGTTAAGTACTCATATGATATGAGTACTTTTAGCCGATACTTACTCGATTAAAAAGTATCGATACCTAAAGTACTTGGTATCGGATAAAAGTATCGACTATGTACTTGTATTTACTTATATCGTTTTATCTCTAGGTGGAAGACAAACACATAATAACCCTGTGCAGGTATTATGTTAACGTAGTCGCTAATTTATTATTCTAAATTTGCAATTCGGATACGTGTTAAATACGAGTATGATAGGGATAGTGCATAGAGAACTGACAGCGGATCTGAAATATTGCTTTCTATTTAGCATAGCTAGCGGCTTGATGGATCAAAGCTTCACAATGATGGCATTAGATCGCATTAATGGCTTTGTTATTAAACTGAATTCGAGCAAACTTACATCTTTTAATCATTCAGATATTTTGATGTTTAAATATATAAGCAATTTTTAAATAAGGTTCGTGAAAGCCTTTACGACATAAACGGGAATGAATGACACAAAGAATTCATCTAAAATCACGAGCGCTAGTGTTAACACAAGTTTTTATTTCAATTTCGCCTTGAAGTTGAAATAAAATTGCAAGTAACAACGGTTTAGTGTTCACGACTCATAGCATCATAACTGCAAGCAGCATTGCAGTGATATTTGCCCACGTTCTTCAATATTTAAACTTTTAATCTTAAGGATAAACTAAAGAAACGTATATGTATATACTTTTATAGCACTACTCTATCTATCTTCAACCCGGGTACCAAGTGACTTATAACGTGCTTATGACAATACCAGTGCGTTGTCATAGAACGGGTACCTAAAGGTTAGCTTTAGTGATAACATTTTACACTTTTGTTTTTATTAGGTTGCGTGGAGTGGGGCTATAAGGATATTGTAACCACTTGTATACTGAAGAGCAAATTAGTCCCAGAATCAATGCCTCCATTTTATTTTACAACTACTTCGCATCACAGATCTTAATAATAATAAAGTAAATTATTTCTCTCTCAAGATTTTATTTTGATGGCTACTTTACGGAAAAGAATGCCGATTAAAACATGCTATGTAGGCAGCCCTAGTTGAGCCAAGTGCATGGAGAGCACACGATCTAATTTATTGCCTATCTATCGACGCGGCCGCTCCAAGATAACTCTTTATTTGCCATCCATCTTGTCTCCCGCAAACTACTGTTGTTTCAAAACTTCTTCGAACGTTAGATATTAAACCCAAAAGATTGATGTATACCTACATTGGTAAGGTTTGAAGTGGGAACAGACACGGCACAGAAGTCAGCTTGATTACTCAACTCAAATTCTCTGTGTAGTGAATCAAATTTAACATGCGCAAGTGGATACGACAATATCAACTACATTCCGAGGTTTTCTTAAGCGAGTTGCCATTACATGTTAGATTATATCGAAGTTGGATCTGAATCTGTACTAATTTATAATGTTCATAAGAAGCTATATATCATCAGTCATAAATTTCTCGTTTACCTATTATATATAATAATACATTATTTCATAAAAATTAACAATCGTGTTTATTTCCGAAATAAAAGTTTTTGAACTGGCAGTAGCATTTATGGCTATCACTTTAACATATCATTCTATCGATTTATGCAGAGCATCAAATATTAATGTCTTTAGCACCATCACCTTAAAAGCCATACGGGGACATATGATTTCTTGAACACAACTTTATTCTGATAATATAGCGCGTTACATATTTATACCTTTCAATAATACTACATTTGGTTCTGCAAAATAGGCAGCGCTTGTTTTTACAGTATGAATTGCTTGTGATAATTTTATTTGTTTTACCTATATTGATACCTTAAACAAGCAGACGAGGTGAACGATAATACGAAACTTCCCGGCTAGTATGTATGTGGAGGAACAAGAAAACACTGTTTACGTATCTGCGTTTATTACGAGACTGCTGAGTATGTCAATGTTACATTGGTGGCGGTCTTACACAAAAACTTATTATCGACATACCCTATAGTTCATACATAAACACCTCTCTACTTAAATAACACTAAACCTGACCCTACCGTTTATTAACAAGTACAATTTATTTTTACAAGCTAAAGCAAGTGTAATTATTATAACTTCTTCTTCTTACGTTACGGTCTTACGTTACATTACTAAATAGTTACAATTTAGTCAAATTCTATGTCTATGCCATAACGCTGAACAGGGCGCCTAAGTCTAGAGGACTTAGGGCGAGCTAAGGCGCGGCGGCGCCACTTCCCGTGGGGTGCCGGCGCGCACTCCGCCGCGTCTCCCGTCGCCTCCGCGTCGGCGCTCACTGCTGGCTGAGATGGCTCATTGTTTACGTCAGCCACTACGTCTGTACTTTCAGTAACCATTGAACCAGTTGTGTTACAATTTTTATCAGGAATTTCGGGATTCCACAGATAAAGGGGCAACTATGGAAGCTCTGAATCCTCGCTTTAATTGATCTATATGCCTATGTGACTCATTACCTAGACTGTCCCTTACCTATATGTAGTACCAATACGCTTTACGACTTTACCTGGTACCCAATTTTGACTACGCCCGTTGTGATATTCCCTAAAGTATATTGATCTCCCTCATGGACCTCCCTAGATGAGCCCCCCAGCTTCAACTTGCTGTGCTGAGCCCGCTTGACCCGTGACACCGGTCGGTCTCAATGTGTCTAATCGAGTTCTTAAAGCCTACCCTGTACGATCTTGCTGGACATTCACCGGTTGTTGCGTGCTCAGTGGTTCGTACAATAATAAAAACCTATCTAGAGCTGTCTCAATATCTATTTATCCCGTGCAGCTTTCTTAATAACAGATTTGCATAATTTTACAGCGTTTTCTGCAGCGCCATTGATGAAGTGATAAGTGCCGTGAAAAATTGCTCAAACCGTTACTTTTCAAAAAGGATGTAAATAAAATACTACCGAAAGGAGGACCGTTGTCTGATACAATCTGACTAGGAAACCAAACTGAGAGAAAAGTCGCCGCAAATGTCTAATGACTTCCTCTGCATTCGTTAATTTCATTTTTAAAAAATCTCTATCCATTTTGAAGTCGAGTCTATTACTACCAGAAATTTTAATCCATAAATAGGCCTAGAAATCTATGTGCAGACGGCGCCTGGCTTTTTCTATTATAAGGCCACGGACTAGGAGCATGCGCTTGAGGCTGACGCAAGCGCGGCACATGTGCACAGTGCGCACACTCGCTCAATCGCCTCATCGATTCCCGGCCACCACACGTAACTTCGAGCCAGACTTTTCATTTTCACCAATACCTTTATGGTAGGAGTCCTTTTGCGTACAGATCATAACCCTTGGTGACTATATTTGCCCTAAAACAGTACCATCAATGCAGCAGCTAGCAGTTGCAACGATGGGTTGAGCGAGTTGCCGCCACTGTGCCACATGTGCGCGCTTGGTCACGCCTCACGCGCATGCTCTAGTCCGGGCCTTATATAAAAAGCCATGGCGCCGTCTGCACATAGATTTCTTGAATCTACAGCTACTTAACATATGGTTCCAGCCCCACACGCGTACATCGATCTTCACCCTTGTACTGTGCTGTCCCGTCGATACCGCATGAACAGCCACCGTGCGATATTCACTGCTTCGACCACCGCCGCATTTTCTCGGCTGTTCCAGTACCTGGCGAGATTTACCGCCCTCGCAAATGTTAATGCGTCCTCCGCAAATAACCGCTGGCGCATGACGTTCACTCGATATTCCACATACAAATTGTCCCGTAGATTGTCCTCCAAAGGTCGTGCTGAACTCACAGTACCGCGATAATCTTTTCAATTCCGCCACGTACTGTGCTACAGCCTCACCAGGCTGCTGTCTCCTCTGTCGGAACTTATACCGCTCTGCCATGATTGAGGCGACGGTGCAAATGATTTTTCGAAAATACCGACAATATCCTCGAATGTATGCTTGACACAGGTTCAGGACTCGTCAAATTCACCATAAGCTCGTTGGTCTTGGTCGCCTCTAACGATATTAATGTGGGCAAGGCAAATCTCTGAAATTTTGTTTGCCTTAAAATACATGTGCGAGCGCTCACAGTTGCCGACCACTGCCGCTCCCTATTCGAACTCCTGTATTCTTCCAATCGACATTATCCTTCCTTGGCCTTGGTTCTTGCTTAAAAAATATCCCATCCTCGTCGCCAGTTAGTATGTATGTGAGGAACAAGAAAACACTGTTTACGTATTGCGTTTTTACGAGACTGCTGAGTTGTCAATGTTACATGGTGGGTCTTACACAAAAACTTATTATCGACATACCCTATAGTTCATACATAACACAGGCTATAGCAGAAATAACAATTATGTCTGATAAAATAAACTATATGGTAAGTATATTAAAGGAACTTTGCTCTATTAGTGATAACAACATAGTTCTGTCTATGACTACCTATTTTTTTAACATAATAATAATATAATAATAATAAACTTTATTGCACAGAAAAAAAATACACAATACACGGAAAGTACATAACAGTAGTACAATTAAGGCGGTCTTATCGCTATAAAGCAATCTCTTCCAGACAACCTTCATGAGAAATAAATAAAAGTTGTAGAAGAAATGAGTCAAATATTGTGCAAAAACGAAGTTAGAAATAAAGAAAAGATAAATACAATTCCAATACATACATTATTTATGAGATCAAGTTACACAACATACATTGGCGAATTGACCGGACAACATAGGATTTAGAAAAGTAACTAGAGGAATGAGGAGGAACACTTAGGTGAAGTTTACGACAAGATCGAGGATTAGCACTCATTGTGGTTGGAAGGAAATTAGAATGAAGTTTGAGGTAAGGTGGTGAACAAGGATTAAACAAAATGGAGTACAGAAGTGAAAGAATGTGAAGATCGCGACGACGACGTATGGGTAACCATTTTAATTGAGCACGGTACTGAGAGACATGATCGAATTTACCTAGGCTAAAAATGATTCGAATGCAAAAATTTTGAAGTCGCTGTAGTTTATTCAAGTAAGTTTCACTAATGTCAGGATAACAACAGTCAGCGTAATCTAGGACAGGCAGTAATAGAGCTTGTACAAGTAAAATTTTGGTAGGAATCGGCAAAAAATTACGGAGTCTAAAGATAGAACTTGCTGAAGCATACAATTTTCATGCTCACCTCACCAATCTGCTTATCTAGACAAAGAACTGTCAGGGAAAAGACCGATTCTTCACGTCTTTACTATAAGGTACATGAATTCCATCAAACAGAATTTCTGGCATGGTATCCCAATTTACTCGCGAAACCAACCCGAGCTGCCAATGACAATGACTTGAGTCTTGAGTCCAAAAGCCTCGCTCCACTCCAAAACTCGGGCTAAATCAGTATTTAGGACCTGCACAACTTCGTGAATATTTGAAGATCGTGAGCTACATAGTGACTAATAGGTTAGGTTTGACAATTGCTCGATTATTTTAGACAGTGGACGATTGTAATTTTTACCATTCGTGTTACCGTAAACTTGAAAATATGTATGTTTATTTTTGATAAAAGTAGAGTACGTTATGTTTGTTTCTGTCACCTTCTTTCCTTTAATCAGACCACAGGTAATAATATCTAATTGTGATGGGTCCCAGCTTACTACTTTTAGGACTCAAGCTAACCTCACCTGGACGTTGTACATGTATAGCTAGCTGGTCATGGCTCGAAACCCCTTAATCTTAACCAGCAAGTGATTACTGTATGACGTCGCAACTCGTAAGCAGTCAACGATATATTTATACTAATAATGCATAATAAAATTAACTTCCTAGTGAAGTTCTATCTTAGACCTATTGAAGACTATTGGACATAGGTCTCCCCCATTATACGGCAGATATCCTTTTCCTCTATTATTCGCGAATTTTCACTAAGTTTGATCCGCGTCACTTTTTTATGTTCGAAAAAGTGATTATGAGTCATAAAAATGTATATATATGTATCGAATACATGATCTTATTTTACTGTTCGTCTATTGAAGGTATAATCATTAATTGTAATTGTATAAGCCTTTGTAAGCAAAAAGCTTATATACTAATTACAAGTAAAACCCTTGTCCAGATGAACAGATGGGTGTTAATGGAAAAACGGCGAGGACTGGCGAGAACGAAGCGCCGACAAACGGAATAATTAATCTGTCACGAGGTGTCTGCGTTTATTGGAGTCGTCGCAACTTGCCCGTCGACACTAAACACACCGGAGAATTATACTACAGTGCTTCGAATGTCGTTCAACGAATGTTATACTATTGAAATCTGTGTTCAAACGCAAGTTTAACTTTTAATATATGATCGTGATCATTCTGTTTCCGCTCACGATGATTTTAACTCCGGCAACTCGAAATTGTAAAATGTAATTATGCTCTATAGAACAGTATCATATGATATACGAGTATTGTAACAAAAGTTTATATTTCAAACATTTACACATCGAAAGGTTGTTGTTAACCATTAAATATGTCAACGTTGCGCTCATTAATTAACCCAGTAGAATGTAACATGCATGCACATGTATGCAAATCCATTCCTATGGCTCACAGCGACTTAGCATCCTACCTACACCAGAACTTTTCGCTGCAAATGAAAATAGGAAACAGTTTTATCTCGCGTGTATCTTGCTCGACATTAGCAATAACAGATAGTGGTATTTTTTAGTTTTCGTAACATTCTGGCTTTATCTAGCGGCATATGTTTGTGCAAAGGCAATTTCCACGCCAATTTCCGATAGATTTTCGGTAAGGATTTTAAACTAGATTCAGAGTTTTCCATTTATTTTTTACAGATAACACATCTGGTCTTCTATTACTTCAGTAATACATACCTGTATAAAAGAACAACTATACTTTTAAGATATAATATAAATGTCATCAAATGTTTAACATTGACGTAACTTAAACTTAAAAAGCTTTGGCGATTATATCGTCGCAGTGAATTATGGTATCGAATAAAGCATCGACATAATTTTTGCTACTGTAAGTCAAACCCTTATCTTTCTTACTCATACGACATACACGGTTTATAATCAGTTATAAATCAGGGCCTTTTAAATAGGCTCAATGACGTATTTGTATTTGTTACGGTATCTTTAATTATGTTAAACAAAGTTAAGACGTTTGCTTATTGTCTGCCTGACTCAGATGTATCTTTTCCTTTTAAGGGCTGCTAGAAGGAATTCCATTGGGAATAATCACTACCTTTGTAGGTTTTATTGTTTCTTTAAGTATATATATTGTCCTTTATTATGTGTATATGTACATAAATAATAACGGCGATCCTATTGTCCATAATCGCCTTTATTTATAAATCTTCTTTAGCGTGAATGGAATGCACAAAACCATGTTGAACCACAGTTATGTTAAAGTTATAACATCAAGTAAATTGCTAACCTGATCGTCAATGACATCGTCGCCAATGCAAATCGGAGCTTAATTTGTGTGTTTTACCAAATAGAAAAAAATATTTTCCACAGTTATATAAACACATTAAACCCTAAGTTTAGCAATAGGTCCTATAAGTAGCCACTAAACAACTCGTTAAGGGATTCATTGTATAAAGTGACCTGTAGATAATGCCCAATTCAAAAAGCCGCTCTGCAAACAATCATTGAATTGAATCATTGTATTCGAGTTCTATCGTCAAACTGCACGACAAAAAAAACCCACAAATGAATGAGAATAAAAACAGCGTTTTGATTTAAATTTGCGCAATTTACACAAAGAGACCGAATTCTTTTTTTTAAAGAAAAAGCGGTCGTCACAGGCTTGGTAACAATATATTAGGCAATTATCCCACGAACGGGGTGCACTGTTTATTTAATTGCTCACAGCAAGCGGCTTTATTAATGGGATAGGTACCAACACTACCAACTGTCAGTAACTTCCTGTTGGAGACTCAAATTGTGTTGTTCAAGTGAACAAATAGAATCCATTTTGCTCCAACTGGGACAGTGTGTAGCTTAACTGTACAATTATTTAAAGGAAACTTTGGTTGGAACTCTTTGTCTTTAAAATAACCTAATAAAGTTTCAAATTGTAAATGCTTAAGGGATATTTTTGTAGATATAGGGACAGTAACTAGATACTGAATAAAGACAACTTTGTAAAATTATTTTGTTTTAATTAGGTAATCGGGATAACCAGAAACCAATAACTGTAGATAATAATACCTTCCACACTTTCATGCGACCGCCATCCGGGACGACAGATGTGATGTAAGGTATCTTATATCAGGTACTCCTTTTTTAAAAGAAATGATGCACTATGAAAATATAGTCAGTGATATTCCAAATAGCATACTGACACTAAGATATATTATCATTATTATCTCAGCCATACAGTGCACTGTCTGTCTAGGCCCTCGATTACTCATCGTTGAGAAGTTTCGTTCCGTTCGTGCCTCGATATTTGTTCTACGAGATAATGGAAAGGGCTTGTCGATTACAGTATTATTATCATTATGTTACCTCAAACTCAAACACATCGATGTCTAAATGAGGCAAGTGGGGTTGGGGTACTTTGCATAAAATGGGGGTGATAAGTCTAGCCGAAGAATGCGAGTTTGAAGCGAATACAAACTCGTTAATGTATTTATTATGGCTGAGGTAGTAGAATTATATATACACACAGATATTTCGTATCTGTGTGTATAATAAACCTTGGAACTATAAAGTGATTAAACCTCAGGCAAACTTAGTTTGCTATTCTGGACGGACGATTCCTGCCCAACAATAAATTAATTAATGACTAATTCAGTAACTGATGGTTCTTAGAGAACTTATCTATAATTGTTTTTTGTAGTTTTATTTCTGCTTATAATTGTGTGTCCAGGGCGCTATGGCTATCGAATCATAACAGATTCGTTTGCTACCGCGTTTTGGTTAGGTTAGTGTAAAACGTCTTTCATTTACAATGGACTAAAGACTTGCGAAAGATCTCTGGTGAAGAGGAAAATAATGGTCTGCGCAAAATGAGGGAAAACTACCACTGCTAAGCAGTGTTGAGTACACTCTCAAACTCAAAATTTTTATTTATTTAATCAATCAATTTATGAACATGTAGTCAAGTTACGCCACAACAACTCTAATCAGCTATGTGGGGAATTTGTATAAGAAGAAGAAGAGCATACATCATGATTCTAAAATGTGCCCATTATATCCTTTTATGTCTCATTAGTTGCACAAACCATTATGTGCATGCAAGAGCCCTCCGCGGGCTTGTGCAGGCTAGTCCCAACAAAAAAAGTCTAGCTGTCCGAGATGATCGCCGAAAGGTTAGAAAGTCCTTATATTTGACATTGCTGGGACTTACGTGTATGCCTCTGGTGGAGTTGGGTTAGTGTAAATGTCTGTTGTGTGTTAATTTTACTAATGTGTAATATGTTCCTAATTTTAATTTTCTTCAGTTTGTGATTTATAATTTCAATAATATAGGTCTTCGGAGCAGGAACCTTTATTTTAAACCTTTATTTTAAACCCTTTATTTTTATAATTGAAGCAAATATGTACATATAGTAAATTAATATACAATAGTTATTCAAGTATAGAAACCAAGTTATCATTAGAAAAAATGCGTTATCTTTACCATATAAACACCATTGATCACCCATTTTAACAGAGCCTTTCTAGCCAAGTAGTTCTCTTCAAACTAAAGCAGGAAAGTTCTAAATTTACTACAGATGCAAAGCCGTAATCACATTTTGGTATTGCAGAGGTTTATTTTGTCCATCGTTTCGAAAGTTTGAGCGCTTCTCCTAAGTCTATAGATTTACACATAGGCTTAAAAGAGTTTTATTTGTAACTGTCGACCAAGTTTTGCGTAAATCCGTTCCGACTGGTCCCCTTGTGTTTCGGCACAGCACTGTAAAGGCATGCCAATTTTATTTAAAAGCCAACCGATGTTTCGTGCTCGCTATACATTTAATAAATAAAACTATTTTTGCTTTTATTAGTTTTTTCAAACTTCATCGCTTTCAAATATTTTGAGCTCGCTTTGTATATGTTCCAAAATGATGTAGTCAGTATATGATACCGGCTTCCGCATTCGTGATTTGAACGTTTGAAATTTAGCGCTACAATGATATTGATGTTCTACTGGGCAAATTTCATCGGTGTGTTTATTAAACAATAAATCTTTTCGTTCTTATTGTGTTGTAAAAGCGAAATTGAGACCAGGCATAACAGTTTCTAAACCGCTTAATACGTTGTGTGGCGTAAAATCATCCCATGACTTGGACGCAACAGATTGTATGTCCTTCCTGGATAACCACCACTGCAATTTATTTACTCGTAGGCCCTTACAAGGCATTACCTAATATACCGTATGCACCAGCCGAGTAACAAAGCTTAGAGTCCTTTCCGAAGTACAGAGTCTTGATGCAATCACCAAAAGAGTAAAAGCTCAAAAAGTTATAAAATCATAATTCTAAAGTCATTCGAACTCACTAATTTGATAAGTTTTGACCGCGGAAGTTCCACATAATATAAATCAACCAGTGATCGAATGGTATATAATACACGTCTTGCTAATGTCACATTATTCACCAGTTAATCTTTTTTAGTTCCCCGTTACATGTAACAACCACTACATAAGTTAGGCAGTCCACCTGTATTGTTATTGTCGTAGGTATAAACACTATTTGAAGCTTATCATAGAAAATTTAATTTAATAGATGTGTCAAATCACGAATATTTGGAAGCAGAAACATATTACAAAAAGTTGTGATACTAGTAAACAACCCGCTATTGCTCTATCAGAATATCATGAAAGGCTTACATAAAATTTAATTTCATGTGGGGTGGGGTATAGCTGTTTAAAGTTATACTATAAATTTGTTAAAATTACAACCTAGAATTTCAACTCAACTAATTTTTTCAAATCTTAAGTAAAAATGTGAAGTTAACAAACATTTTGAGCGCGATTATGCATTCTGAATTTGCACCTAAATGTTGGATTGTGATTATGCGGTAAATATTTTTACCTACGGTTGTGTGAAATGGTTTAAAAGCAAACCAAATGGTTGACCCCTTTTTTATGGCCTGTTTTTGACAGGCGTTTAAATAAGTAATGACCGGTTCATGTTTACTATGAGATAGAGATATTAGTTAACAAAATAGTCACAGTGGATACTTTCATAATCAAATATTCATATAAATCGACATACCTTTTTTTTATAATGCTGTCTGCATTTTATATTGTCCGTAAAACGCGGACTGTGCATGCTATTTAAAAAATATCTTACTTAATGGCAGGTAGCAGTTGGATGTTGACTGCTAGAGATATTATGGAGATTCGCGTGGAAGTCATTAGGGGAGGCCTTCGCTTAACAGTGAAGATATTTGTTGTTATGATGTTGTTGATTTTTTTCATTGACCTAATCGTCGTGAAGTATTCCCAGACTGTTATTTATTATTTGATGATAGGGATTATTTTTTGTTATAAAGAGTAAGGGAGTTAGATAAACATTTGATGGAAAGTGATCACCTCTCATGAAGGGATTAATAGTAAGCTACATCGATAGTAAGTTTTCAAATTAAGCTTGAGCGGTACGATATTGCATAAGTACTAGGCTTTAAAATTATCTAATTTGTTCTCATATTTTAGTTGGTACATACATTAGTACGACAAAATAGTAAGAACAAATCCGCAGCAACGGTCTACGAATGGTGATTTTGGTGAAATTATTATTAAATTAAAGTCTTTCAGTATTACCATTATGCGACATCCTTAACTAGGCCTTCTCAACAACCACTATCCCAATATTATTTTGTGTAAATGTATAAGCTAAATACATACAAACCTCAAAATAACAACGAAATGTGTTTCAACAATCATTATCGCATGTAAATTGAATACTAAGCCATAATTAATAATTCATGAATAACGATATCAAATATATACGGTTTCGAACATTGTCCTGCATTCCCGGATGCATAACAAAAATGTACATTTGTAGGTAACCATTAAAATTGGACCATTGAAATGCTATTACATTGCTCATCACGCGTTTGGTATGTTTTAAATGTAGATAGAATAGTTTATAACATCCTAAGTAGGGCATAGACTTTCCTATATTACTTGACTATAGGAAAATTGGGTTGTAACCCACTATTGCAGATTGGTGGGTACTAGCTACAATTACAATCTCAAGATAGATGCCAGGAGAGTGATCTTTTTGTGCTTTAAGAACACGCGGGTATCAAAGATCAGCCATTATCATATATAACTTCTACAGCCTATAATAATGTCCCACTGCAGGGTGCAGGCCTCTTCTCACACCTATGGAGAGATTTGGGTGTAACCCACAACGCGGATTTATCTTCAGACAATCGGGTGATTCTCATTGCAAAGAGAATCATTAAACAAAGTAATTTTTCTGTCCCTTAACCCATTGTATACCAACTTAAATCTTTAAAACAACGCAACTATTTAAGATGCGGTTTTAAAATAAATAGAGTGATTCTAGAGGAATATTAATGTGTCAGCCATTTAATACTGGAGAAATACTAAATACATGTTATAAATTAATATTGTTTTCGTGGTCTTTTACTCCAAAGGTACGTAATATGTATTTATAATCGGTCCGGAGCTGGTGGTATCAGATCCCTTGGGAAGCACACATTATCGGCTGATATGTGTTTCAAAAGTAATATGATTCCTGTTTTTGAAAGGGCATGTTGAGCTGACGCTTTCAGAGCTGGCCACTCTGCGGTCGTTTCGTGTAACCGTGTCAAAGGACGTTTTGAGACAAACTGTCAAACCAGAGTTTTTATTTCACAGGTAGGCAGAGTACGGTTCACAGTAAGTAAAAACATGGACACTCACAACTCAGAAGGAGCCACAAGTGTATTGCCAACCTTAGCCCTTTAACCGCCTAGTTGCAACAGACACAAAAAATGTTCTATCACGGCGGTTAATAGGTTAAATTAGGGAGAAGGAAAAAAAAATAGAGCACGGAGATTTGGTTTTCCTGTAACCTCGCTCACTTGGTGAAACACAATGGCAAAGTGTTATTTCACACCGGGTTCCTATGATACGTGATTGATACGAACAAAAGGTAACACTATACTTGCGTGAATAAATAACATGTGGATAAATATCTAATGTTGAATATAACCACGATATGCAATAATATTAATGTCTTATTTAGTAGCCAGGGGTATTTTGTAGCTATCTCTTAAAATATTATTAATTTTATTGCTACGTCAGGATTTTTATAACAGAAAAGGTGAACTGATGTTAAGAGACGGCGGTATGCTTCCTGGTTACAAATAACACAAGAATATTAATTCATACCTGGCTTGTATTCAACATTGATTTGCGAATTGATTCACAGATAAGCTATATCTAAACTACTATGACGGGGAATATTAGATTTTATGTATGATGTGTGTTATATTATGTACTTACGTATTTTCTAGTATTTTACTGTTAGAAGTGGTGAAATGATGAACGCAGACAACAAAATACATTTGAGCTTTTTAAATTCAACGCTCACCGCATTGCTTTCCTTTAGCAAAGGTTTTTCGCTCCATCGTAAGTTCCGTGAGGAAATCACGGTTATAGAAGTTTCAATCAGTTTTTTTTATTGTTTATGTAATCCTATAATAAAATGTTAGTAGAATTTTATAACGTCATCGTTCTTATGAAAACCGGATGAAAGGTCTTTACCGTATATTACATGTATCTTATCAAGACCCATTAACGAAGCTATACACCAGTTTTAGTTTATCAGGGTATACCAAGAAGGCGCAGTGGCATATCGGTATACAGAAGCTTTATTAAGCTTGTGATAAAAAACAATTATGAACATAAATTTTTAATGAACATTATAGAAACACTTCAGAATTTGTATGTGTCGAAAAGACGTTTCGTTGATTTTTAGTCCGAATGTATAAGATCTCGATTTGAAGAAAAATAAGTTCAAGAATATATTAATACAATATATTCAAATAACATCAATGTTCTCAAAGACATAACGTTCTAAATAATTTAATCTTGTATCTCTACAGAATGCTTCCATTTATACAACAAATTGGGGTAATCCGTTAATTCTTTGACACTGTGTTTGGTTTTGTTCGTGAAAGATAAAGGATAAAGTTTGCAATTTCCATGATCGAGTGGATGGATTACTTAATTTCTGGCTACCTATTCAAAGATTTTGATCCTTTGATCAGAAGAAGAAAGAAAGAAGGGCTCTTGTAAAAGAACGACCGAAAGATGGTTCTTATAAAATTATGTTGAAAAAATAGATATATGTAATTTAGTAAAGCTTTTCCTTCTATGTTATTTTTAATTATTAAATGAGTTTTATATTTTCCTAAAAAAAGATATGGGTACATATCATTGTACTTTTTATGGATCAAGTTAGCAAACAGAAATGAATAATTATTTATTTAATGAAGGTACTAAAATAACTCTAATTTTGTTTGAACACCAAAGAAAACGCTACATATTATTATTTTAACAATAATATGATTTCCCTCTGAAGATCCTAGAGTCACTGCTGCTTCTATTGCCGACTTGGAGGATTGCAAGGAATGAAAGGTTTTGTTTAGAGGACTTTGCGGTCTTGATATGGGCCAGACGATTTTCCCCTTTGCTACTAAAAATGAGTGCTAGCGCCTGTTTTAACGCGGCTGTCATACTCTTCTGACGTATTCTAAAAATTATGGGAGATGTCTTTGACACATTCAGTAATTATTCAAAGAATCCATCATCAATTGACGACACATTTGGTTGTTACACCAATACAGGTTCTTGGTGTAGCTGACGTCTCAACTATAAAGTTAAGATGTCAGCTACTAACAACAAGCATCTGTTCTGATCTGGCTGTTTCTATGTATTTATTTACAAAAAAGTATATAAGTACTTTTTTCCGTTTATCCGTTGTTTAGTACCCATATTACAGGCAAATGCTTAGTTTTGTGCTCGATGGCGTTTCGTGAATGTTAGTGGATGCATTTATTTATCAGTTGCTCACTTCTTAGGTTGTAAAGGACCTGCAGTTTACGATCTTCGTTACAGTTTTTAGAAGATTTGCTCAGCGTGTGTCTCTGACATATAGTTGGGCTAGTAAAAATAACAAGTACAGGCAAACTTAATGTATTGCCAAAATTAACAGGTACTATGAACGATAGTATTTACTCGATACGTTTAGTGTTCTAGGTACAAGAATTAGGAGTAGGAGATCAAAGTTGAATAAAAGTTACCGAAATGGTTAGCCATGTAACAAAGCTGAAGCGGGAATGGGCGGAGCACTCGGAGTGGAAAACAGACTGCCGATAAGGCAGTATTGTTTTCGATTGGAGACTTATAATATCGGCTAAGCGTAGGAACGCCAGGCCACCTACGAACAGTGCATGTATTCATTCACTGGATCATGATGTAGAATATTGGGCGACTTAAATTTTCGACAGTAAAAATATTATACATAAGTATTCAAATTTAATTTTAAGTCCAGTACCTATTTGGAGTCGCTAACTCATATGAAAAAAAAATTTTACAATGATATTCAACTTTTCCGCTTACTTACTTTTTATCTAAGTACACTTAAAAATATTATTTAATTAAGTTGATATTAAGATAGTTTACATGTAGGTAACCGTTATTCTTAATTTAAAGCAAACTATGTTTAAATTATTTTAGTTGCCATGTAATATAATCCCAGCGAAACAATAAGACGTACCATTGTTGATAGCAATGGGTGATCACGTCCCACAATGTAGCTCCATAAGTTTATTGTCATGTTTGTGTCGTTACGTACCTTACGTATGTGTTTTTTAGAGGCGACCCCACCCGGTAAAGGTACAGCAGGCAAATTCTGCCCGTGTTTATTTTATGAGTAAGAAACCTCCCCGCCGCTATGTTTTGTACTTTACTCGAGGTATGCTTCTGTTTGTCTAAAATATTTCGCTTTGTATAAAGCATTTCGGTAATTAGTTCAGCACAAAAGCATTTGTTGGGGTTAAAACTTCTTGGAGTTTTAAGTTTAACGAGTCGTATTTAATTTTGATATTGAAGAGTGCTTTGAAAGTTAAATAGAACATGTATGTATGAGCGGGTTCATATGCTTTGTTAGAATATATCGGTCTTATTAGGTTTCAGCACAGCAGTAAAGTGGCCACTTCTGTTTCAGTTCAGTATTCATGAATAACGGTTTATCAGCAGACAAAAGCGCTCGACCAAAAACAAACAAAGTGAGTCGGTGTAAATATGTTATGTACATTATGCAAATAAACCATCGATCTGTCATCGTTTTGCAATTTACAGTAGACAATGTACACGTCAATTCAATACTAATTGAATCCTGATACGGATTCCAGTCGCGTAATTAAATGGTATTTTTTTAAAAATTTTACTTGCTATGTGCAAATAACATAGGTTTTAAGTCGAATTAATTAAGCATAACTGGTATATAGACAACAGTACCAGTGTAGTGAAACCCTGTCTTTCAAATGATAACCCTGTAATATTTTGAGATGACATTCTTATATAGGTTACATTTAGGTCAATGCTTTGTTAAAATCATGTAAGGCAGGTATATAAACTAATGTATGTACTTATATTTTGTATGTTCTTTGTAATGTATTGCTGAATGGTAATTATTAAAAACAGTTTATTCCATATCTATATGCGCATAGGCTTTAAATATATGAATATTGATGGCAAAAGAGCAGTGTATTAGTTAAATACTTTTTTATTATTGTTCATTTTAATGTATGTGTATATTATATTAACATTATGAATCTAATAAACTAATATTCTTTAGCTTCTAAAATGTGGAGTTACGATAAGGAATTAAGTTTCTTCAATGCAAAGTTAGCATTATATCCAAGCTAAATTACCTAGCTGTGTGCAGGGCTCATTATTGTACAAATGATATACAAAATAAAAAAATAATTGATTATGACTTATTTATTATTAGAAACGAAATTAGAATTAGAACATTTGAATGACCAAAAAACTAAAAGAAAGGCGCACATTTTCATATCCATGATGATTGTCTTCTGTGCCTACATTATTAGGATACGACCCTGGAAATAACGGCAGACCTTAGTTTATAATTCGGATCCTAGCAGAGTTATCACACCTAGGATTGAATAGTCTGTGCACGAGGTTCAGATCGTAGCTTAAATCGATTGAGGTTTCGACTTTAACCCCATATACCTACTTAGACAGAGCGATTTGTGCTACACATATATTTCCAAGTTCATATTGAACATTGCAAGATAAATTACCTGATTGCCTGAAAAGATAGACGATTTCGTTCTTTTGAAGGAACTTAAAGCCGTTGGTCTCAGGTGCTTTCTGACTGTTCAAACTTTCAACCATGTAGGTAAAAGTTAAGCGTTCAAATATTACGTTAACACTTAAGGGAGAAAGTTTGTGCTTTGAATTATTTTGATGACAATAGGTTGGGTATATATATAGTTATTTACTTTCTTATACATATGGAAACCAACGCGTTGTTAATGCTCGAAAAGGAAACACATTTTCGGGAATTTCTTTAAATAATGAGTACGTTTCGATAACTATTCCTAATTTCTAGTCTCATAACTGATGCTCATGTATCGATTACAGTTCCAGTTTTTACGTCAATAGGGGTGGGGGAAGTTAGAGCTTTGCTTACTTTTGATGACGAGGGGAGGGGTGGATAAATAATTACAAAAAACTGCTTACGTGATACTTGAACGGCCATGGCAGTTTTTTTTTCTGGGGGGTTATCGCAATCTCTTAAAACAGTATTATTATAATGATACGTCAGCATTTTTGTACCAGAAAAGATGAAGTTATATTATTGTAACACTGTTTAAGAGATTTCGGTAACCCCCCCTGAAAAGGGCTTGGATTTTACAGTCTAAAATAGTTGTATTGATGAACAATTAGGCATTTCAAGCCTTGGAATGCCTTATTGTACATCAAAACTATTTCTGTAAGATAATAGAAGAGAGTTAATGGCTCCTGTAATTAGCCTAAGTACGGGTAGGTATTGAGCATAATTATAACGTTATGTGTACGAACGTAGATTCGTGCCATCGGAAATGAAGTCGGAAACGACGCCAATTCAATCGGAAATGATGACTAATGGACGGACGGATCAAATGGACGGTAAATTGAGCTTCAGTACCCCTAAATTAGTCGTCTCTCCGAAAATTGTAATAATAGATAAATATATAAGGTATTTAATAATATAAGTCCGGTAGTCCGGCCATGTAAAGTATAAGTAATATTAAACATTATATTAGTTTGACAAATTTGTTGTTCTTTCTAAAAATAAACATTTCTCAAATGTCTAAGTTAACATATAAAATATTTTCACTCATACCCATAACTTAACTTGAAAGCAGAATTTTTATTTGGTATATTGGTATAATCATCATTATACAGGCTTAAAGCCTGTCTAATCCACTTCCGAATGAATATTTCCCTCTAATGATTTCCGCGCGGTCAAATCCCTACAATATCCATCTGCTACCAGTCATATAGGTCATTTAGTGAACACCTTTTCGCCACACCGACCATTGGGTTCTATTATCGTCTAAGGAATCACCTATCAAAGCCCCATAGCACGTTGAGCAACGTTGTGCCTTTCAAAACGACCCTTATTGCGCGAACACTTTTTGCTTCCCTAAGTCATCATAACTGTTAACACACGCTGGCTAAAGACCTTCGTCTTAAGATACTGCAGTATTTTGAACAATTAAATCTTCCTTAGCTTTCCAAATGCTGCCTTTCCCTATTGGATTTGGCGAGAAACATCATCATCATCATCAGCTCATCAAACGTCCCCACCGAGGGACACGAACCTACCCGTTTCGGGTGTTAGGATAAATCATAACTACAAATAATTTAAGTGATACAAATTCTCGTATACCATAACTATTTCTGTTACTAATACTTTAAGCAACCGTCTACCAAACAACTATGAAATGATCATAAAATACGGAGATTAACGTAAGCACAAGGCAACTAAATGCACAATTCTTGTGAAAAGTGCCCACGCTGCTAACAGCACGGTTAATTTAGATTCTTTCTTTCTTTTAATAGAAAGGCCATTCTATGAAAAACCTTCTATAGTACAAAGTAAAAGACAACGTCTTGATTGTTTGTCCACTCCAGTAATTGTATGTCGACGGGTGTAACGAGACAGCTGTCGGGCGCGGGACCGCCTCTTCGCTAGTTAACGAGAACTCGCCGATCTTCATTTAAGGCCAAGCCTCTTGTGTACTGGTTATGTGTGCGAGAACAGTATTGAAAATCAATATCCCTGTTATGATAAGATATATAGGTGCATATATTTTTATAATTGTATCATCATCAGCGTTATTATCAGCCTATAACGTTGCACAGCGTAGTTAGCAACTTGGGCCGTATCTCATATCGCGTATTAGTGGAGTATCTCATATCGCGTATTAGTGGAATTTTAAGAAAGAAAGAAAAATAAAGATTTTACGCCGATACAAGTCGAGACCGATGGGTTATCGTGCCGTCTGAGTCACGGAATAGTTTTTATTTTCAGATAACCTACTACGTAAAGTAGTAAACAAATATTCAAAGTGATTTTCAATATGTAATAGTCGATCGTAGTAACGTGGCATACCCTCTGAAATCTTTACGGAGTTAAAATTGTAACACGAAATGAATTTGAATCGAAAATGAAAAGACAACAAAGCTCAAAGCGTAATATAAAAGAGCAAATTAAAAATGTGTGTTGAGGGGAGCGTTTACCCTTCATGTTGAAGCAATTTTATCAAATTAAATATGAATATGCTGATAGTCTGGTATAGATTTATGTAAAAAAGTTTGTTGCTATAAAAACCAGGAGTGTCTGGAACATTATTGCCAGTTATAAAAGCACTTGGTATTTTTTTTTATTAAAAAGCACGTAATATTTGGTGAAATTATTGAATCGCCATTTCTCATTCAGAAAGAATTATAAGACAAATCTAGAGATTTATATTGTAGTCCTTAAAATATAAAAAATATAAAGCCATAAATTGTCTCATAGATAATACCTTAATACGATATGATAATCATACGACATAAATTAAGTCATTCAGTTTTTTCATTAAGTTATTTTGTTAGTAAGCGTCGGTGGCTCAATGGTGTGGACTGTCGCCCTTCTACCGGAAGAGCTGAGGTTCAAATCCCGCTACGTACCAATGTGTTTACGAATTTTTGAAAAATATATGTACGTTGAATGAATGAATTAATGATCCGACCGTTTTCGGTCATGGCGACCATTTCGACCACAGACATCCGAATATACAATTAGACTGGACAAGCCGCCAAGTTTATAGGCAGTCCCAGTGTCGCAATTTTCTTTTCGGTTCTTACCTGTGAAAAGTTATTATATTTTTTGGAAAATTAACTGATTCATTGCGATGATGGCATGTTACAATTGCACAGGATGGCATTTTGGGAAAAAACGGTAATTTCTTCTAATATTCGTGCGTCTTGACTCGTCACACAGAGCGTAAACTGGCAGCCAGTGTATGCTCGTTGACTTGGCAGCACTATCGCCATGTACATAGATATTTTAGTGGCATCAAGTCATGAGAGCAGAAAACTTTAGAATACAACTTCCAAAAGGAAGCAGAAGCAGCACCAATTCTTCTGTTGATTTCGACATCAAGGTCGCGCCTAGATGTTACGGTGCTCCCTAGGTAGCGAAAATTATCAACTTGCTTTAGCACATCCCCACCAAGCTGAATTGAAACTGTCTCACGACCATGGGTGTCCAACGCCATCACTTCCGTCCAGGCCAGTTCCGGCAACAGGCCAGTTAAAACAATGACATTAATTGCTGAAGTCCATCTACGGTTTCCGATAGAAAACAAACGTTGTCAGCGTACAAAATCTCCGTGATGACTGCATGCGACACTTTGGTACACGCTTTTAATCTGGCCAAATTGAATATGCCACCGGTTATGCGAAAACGAATTTGAATACCCTCAGTCGAAGATTGGAAAACCTCCTTAACTACCGCTGCAAAGTATAGCACGAACAGTGTGGGTGCTAAAATACATCCTTATTTTACACCACAGGTAACGGGGAAAAACTTAGACCTGTACACCGTTCACAGAAACACAGCATTCCATGTCATCATGCAAGAGTCGTAATAGTACGAGTACGTTACTCTTGATGAAGGAAAACATCGTAAGGAAACCTGCGCACGCTTGCGAAAAGATTCAAAGATTGTGTGTGAAGTCGTCTAACCCGCACTGGGCCCGTGTGGACGACTAAGGCCTAATCACCCTATACGGGTAGGCTCGTGCCCTTCGGTGGGGAAGTTGAATGAGCTGATGAAGATGAGTTATTTCATAATTAGCAAATCCGATTTCTTTGAGAACCCAGTACACAACCGTAGGTCATCTTAGGATCCCAAGATTTAACGATAGACGTAACCTATAACAGTATTTGTGTTAACTGCAACTTGGTGATAGTCATTACCTATGTATCGACCAACGTTAAACCCTCCAAATTTGCTGATTGCTTGCCACAACAAGCTAACCGAGAGAGGTTAACTTACCGCAAGCCCATTAGCTTCCAGTCAATAATTCATATCATTACCCTTGTTATTTACGCTCGTATTATTTATATATGCAACCATCTATTGAGGTCAAACCATGGTAACTTGATGATTGACTTATTGTTTACTGTACCTTTTGATTTATTTGCAAATATTTTGTTTTTATTTCTATATTTTTGTGGTAATATAACTCTATCAGGAATAGGATTGAGACTCAATGATTGAGAGTATATGGTTTTAATCTATACTAATATATAAAGCTGAAGAGTTTGTTTGTTTCACCGCGCTAGCGGAGCAGTTATGAAGAATGTTTCAAAATCGGGGGCATTTTTTCATACTTGTAGCTTCCGCTGCGTAAACGGTTAAAGTTTCGCAAAAGTCATGTATATGAGTATTGTTCCCCTTATAAAGGTCTACAAAAAAGTTCGCGACAGCATATGTCCATCTTTTAAGGTTAGCATATTTTTTGCTATTTTTTTTCTAAAATAATGCATCATTTGCGAAGGTGTTTTCATAAATATGATAATAATCCTTATCCAAATAAATACTTTTAAACAAAATTGCCATTCACATCATTCAACTTAAATCAATATCTTATGAGATATAGTTTTAACTTACCTATATAAATGAAGTAGCGGGTTAAAGAGAGCGTTAGGCCAAAGTAACTATTCCACGCGGACGAAGTCGCACGCAAAAGTTAGTAGATAATAAATGATCGATGGTGTCATAATTGTACATAAGTAAAAAAATAATGTGCTGGGTGGAATATGGTACGAAAGACTTCAGAAATAAGAAGTTCAATTGTAATTAGCTATATCATAATTCATAATGGATGAAGAGATATATAAATCCACCTTGAATATTCCTTTATTGAAACAGTGAGAAATCGGTTTTAATTATATTTATAACAGAAATAAAATTGCCGGCATTCAACGGATATCGGACGGTCCAAAAAATCGGTTTAGTTTGTGTTTCTTGTTGAATAACGTAATCCAAACAATGAAGAATGAATAATGGATAGCGCTACTCAAACTATCAATAGCACGTCTGTATTAAGAATAGATTCAGATCGCCGGGTCGGCCCTGGTATATAATAATTCATTGCAGTCTGTTTCCTTAAGGTTTATAAAAAATGGTTGTATGGATGCTCCAAGGGAATGTTGTACCAACCAGTACAAATCTCAAAACCTTACTACTTCTACTAGGTGGTAGACTCGGTACTGAGTCATCTAAGTAGGTACTACCGCAGTACCAGATATAGTTCCGTTAAATAGGAGTGATTTGTACTTCTGTGTTTCGGGATGAGTGCATTGTTATGTAACTAATAAAATTACCGGCTATAAGAGACCTAACATCTGTCGTCTCGGGTGACGGGCGCAGAGCAGTATTGACGGAAAATAATGACTAACTTATGTTATTAATTTTCTTCAACAATGCATCTGCCACGGTCAAGCCTATCACTTACACTTCAGGTGAGCAAACTGGTCGTCCCGATCATTTATGACATTAAAAAATCTTACCAAAAACTGAACTGATAAACCTAAACTATAATGTACTGATAACAGCCATTTCTTTTGTACAGTTAAGTTTTCAACAAACCCCCATTTTATTAACACTTTAAATAAGTCATGGTTATTTTTTATTTTCTTACTTTTTTAAATAGCCTTTAATAGACATCTGCTTTAGACATTTTAGTCATCTTTAGACTTCGGGCCTTCAACACGATAGTGAATAATTCTGCCATCATCGTTGGAGACACCAGTATCTATATCGGGTTAGATCAAACGAAAGAGCGTTGCTACTCTTTCTTCGCTTACCTTATATTTTGTTTTAAAGGGGGCTCCATACGGCACCCGCGGGAAGAATAGGGGTGGTGACAATTGTAATTTAATAGATTCCTTGCTGAAGCAAACAACGATAAATAATGTTTTAGGGAGTTCAGACAAATTCCTACCACGCTCTAAGCTCCAAGCTGGTTGCCAAATTTCCAGTATCTTTTTTGTTTCTTGCTATAACATTGCATTGAGTGTCGATATATGCACTATAGCCCGTATATTCTAATGACGTTAACTTATATAATCCATAATAGACTAAGTCTAGCCTAAGTTTCTTACGTAACATGAGACTGCATCCACAGATATCGGGCAGTTCGGTAATGTGTTTGTAGGCACGTATACCTGTTGTAAGATTAAGTGACGCTTACAACGACAGTAATACCAATGGATACTCCTTAGACTATTATAGAGCGTCGGTAGCTCAATGGTGTGGAGTGTTGCCTTCCTACCGGGAGGGCTGAGGTTTAAATCCCGCCACGTCCAAATGTGTTTTCTTATTTTCGAAATTATATGTACGTTATTCGACGTTTCTTACGGTAAAGGAAACATCGTGAGGAAACCTTCATGCACGCTTGCGAAGAGATACAAAGGTTGTGTGTGAAGTCGTCCAATCCGCACTGGGCCCGCGTGGATGGCTAAGGCCTAATCACCCTATACGGGTAGGCTCGTGCCTCTCAGTGGGGACGTTTAATGAGCTGATGATGATGATGATAACTCCTCAGACTATAAATAGCAGGTCTATTAGACTAGATTGAGCTCACCAGATTTTATTCTATAATTCAATAATCTTGAGAAATGTCTACTGTGACTCATAGAATGATTGAGCAAACGCTAGTGTGACTAATACAATGGTAAACCAAAAACCAGACTCATGAAACAAAAAATATAAGTGTACATATTTTTTGACCCATTTGGTGTAGCGGTTGAGGCGTCGATTGATACACCACGGGTTACGGGTTCGATCCCCGGGCAGTACAAACATTTGTGTGCAAGAACATGTCTGTTTGTAATGGTCTGGATGTTTTCTATGTATAATATGTATGTATTTACAAATATATATATATATATATATATATATATATATATATATTTATTTATCTTTATTGATGATTTTAAATAAAGGAACCTGATCTCCGTGATTTCTTCGAGCAACTAACGAATCAATGTTATCCGTATCAAAATTTTTATCTCTTAATTTAAGTCTTTTTAGGAATTTATTTTGTATGTTCTCAAGTTGATCAACATATTAAGCATACATTGGATTCCAAACAGTTGAAGCGTATTCAAGCTGAGAGCGAACGTAAGCATTGTATAGTAAAATAAGCGTTTCCACATGTTTGAAATCTACGCTTTGTCTGAATATGAACCCAAGCAACTTGTAAGCCTTAGCAGTGATCTTGTTAATATGTTGGTCAAAATACAAACCACTATCAAGATGCACACCAAGGTCCCGAACAACATTTACTTTATTTAATACCTTGCCGAATAAAGTGTAGCTAAAATTATTGAGTGTTTTTTCCTTGTAAAAGTAATGGAATGACATTTATCAACTTTGATATAGTCTATTATTTATACAGTACTCACTTAGCTTATCTAAGTCATTTTGCAACATTTCACAATCACTACGGATTTGATAGCTGTAATACTTTGTGTCATCTGCATATAGCAATATTTTAGAGTTCTGAAAACATGTTAAAACGTCATTAATAAAGATATTAAAGAGTAACGGACCCAGGTGTGACGCCAGATAGTAATGGGATGATATCATCATCATTAAGCCTAATTATGTCACTGCTGAACGAAGGCCTCCCCTATGATTTCCACCGACCGATTCCTTGCAGACTAATATATATATATATAAAAATATAATAACTATATATATATATATATATTATATATATATATATATATATATAATATTATATATATATATATATATATAATTAATATATAATATATATATAAGTATGTTTATCCGTTGTTTTGTATCCATAAAATAGGCTTCACGCTTAACTTGGGGCTAGATGTGAATGTCAGTGGATATTTATTTATTTATTAAATGACATGGTTACAAAAGCAAGCTCAGAAAAGGATAGGAATCTGCTAGTAAGTATACCTCAGCAAGGGAGCGTATACGATATATATGGCAATGACAATATAGCTGAAGGTTTCTATTTATTTACGAACATCATAAGTCAAATTTAAGTTGTTCATTGTTTACTCAACTGAGTGTGCCGGATAAATTTATGATATTTGTTCCCGGCTAATATATAAATTTCACTTTTATTCAACTAATTAATTAAGTTATTGGCAACTTTGTCAATAATGACGTTTCAAAATAGCTACCTGTATCCGTTTAGAGGAAATTGTTATGGGCACACTCGTAGGTCTACGGTAACCGGTTGATTTTCTTTCGTAAGCTCAACTGAGGAATGGACTGTTAATCCTTATACCGGCCTGTTGTTAGTTATAGTGATTCAAACAATGCTTCTCATACAAAATTCAAACGCGGCAACGTCTACACCGCGTGGTGCGGTCACCTGCCACACAACAAACGGCTTTTGCCTTTACCCATTTGAAATTGTATAACAGCACAGTATTCTTTCCTTTTACTCTTTGCATTTTAATGCCGTAAAGGAATTGTGGCACTTTAATATTTTATGATACGCCTGAACACACACTACCCTTGGATCATCTCATTTTCTCCACACAGCAGTTTTTGCTTCTATGGGCTTCTTTTGCTTTACTAGTCCGTCAGTTATAGCTTCCAATATGGCGGTCGTAATATAAAAACACGTCAGAGTTAGAGAGAGGGCTGATCCATTTATTCAATTACCTGACTAAATCTACTCGCTAGTTATATATAATAGTCATAATAGTGTAGTTGAGCTCTGAGCTGAATAGTAAGATCGAGTATCTGGTATAATGTATATCGTGACCTTACCTCTTCATTTCAAAAGTAATAATATATAAATATAGCTTTAAATTTCATGGATTTTGGAATTACTGTTGCACTCTATGCAATAATTATTAACTGGGTATCTTAATATTTAAAAAGAAAGTAGGATTGTGATTTCTGTAACGACGAACGAATTTTTCTACCATGGATGTCCCGTAACATTTATATTATATAATACATAATACATTTATAAATACCCTCATTTGTCGGAAATACAAAAAGAGGGGATGGCGATATTGCGTGTTCTTGGTAATTTTTGCTCACCGTGTAGTTATCAAAGAGGTTTTATTCCGGTTTGTCCATAGGATAGAGTGTAACAATCAGTAACTATGAACATTGCTAAACTGAACAATTGCTTCTTGCGGTTCATGTTGTTTGTAGTGTTAATGGTTTGTAACTTTGTCTCTTTTAGATTAGAATAGCATCGGTAATCGTGATTGAAATGATTTATGGCAACCAGTATTACAATTTTTATGATGAAAATTTTTGTTGTCTCTATATAGTCAGAGCCTTGTTGGCCAAATACTGTTAGCTGGGTGTAACATTCGTGCTGTTATTTAAATTTATCAATAATATACATAGTATGTATCAAAAACTTATATTAAAAAATACCACAGATCACACATCCTGCCTTATTGTGGCAGGATGGTCCGAGTAGGTTGCCACACCAGAGTTTGTTGGTTGAAAACCAATTAAAGAAACCCCAGGACATTTAATAATAAATCAAAAATGTATAGCATTTTAATTATATTTTTTTCCGGTTATATGTATGATATCCTCTAGCGTTGGCGGAAGTGGTTCGGCCGCTCCGGGAATTGCTCTGCAAATTGGTCAGATTTACAGAGTGAATCATTTCAGCGTTTTTACGCATTAATCATTTATTACACATAAAATTACTGTTATCTGGAAATGTACCTCTTAATTACTTATGATGTGGAAAATAGGAAGGTTCCTTACATTACCCAGACTGCCTGCCGTTTTTATGTTAAAAGCTCTCTACCAAAGTGTTCACATGATTTATGTTAGGGTTTTATTAATAGTTAGCTTCAAGTGGGCACCATTTATTTGGTATTACGTGTTTGAGTCTTACATTACTATTTGTAATAGCGTCTTTAATATTCGTAGACTCTTAATGATTTTATTAAACTCAACATAGAATTTGTGAAGTTGTAGCAAAGAAATCATAATAAAAACATGTAAGATACGACGACAGAATAGCTGCTTTCTTTTTTTATTAAATAATGAATATAGATTGTTTTGGCACAACCTTGTCCATACAACCTTGGGATTTCACAATGTTCACAGAAAGTTATGCTTTCAGCTGTAGATCTTTAAATAAAGGTAGTTGCCCGATTTGACCTAAAGCAAAGTCTTTTATCCTAAAAGGTAACCTCAAACTTTTACGTAGGTCACAAAACAAAGAAGCTAACAATTGAACTGTAGAAAGGTAATTGATAAGCTCGTTACCCGAAACCTTCACGTAAGTAGTGTCGTTAAAAGATAAGAGAAAAGTATTGGCTCCTTGAGGCGACGTTTATTACTTCGATAAACGGGGCCTGCACCCTGTCTACTTAACTCGGAAAATCTATCAAAAGCCAGCTGTTGTGTTATTTTGTAGCGCAAAGGCTCTTGATTGACTCTTCTGTATTATTAAGCAACTAAACTGCCAATTGGCACATTAATAGCGAAATAAATAAAAAAAATAATTATGTTAGAGAATTTCGATTATAATAATATTAACTGCAGTGCCAGGGATTGTCCCATGAAATAGTAGTGTTATGCATTTTTTTTGTTTCGGGGCACTGTAGATTGTAAAATTACCGGGTAAATACGTACGTTTTTGTTAGTATGTAATACACACCAATAACAACAAACAAATTGTTTTTTTATATAATTTAATTAACGCCTTTAGTTCTAAGTGGGAATGGAACCAAGGTAGACAAATATTTCGTACCACACAAGTTTCAAGTTACGCTGCGGCTTCAAGACTATCTTGTTTTCTAACAGAGAAGTTACTGATCCGTGCGAATGCATGCATGAGTACCTACTACTTGTTTCATACTTGGCTTTTTTAATATTTATGAGACAGGTTCTGCAAGTTCAACTGAAGTAGCTTGAATATTATTTACTATAAGATTATATTTTCATTTGTGCACTTATATTTTGTCATGCAGTTTTAATATTTTTTACGTGTATTTCATAGGTTAAGAAATGACTAGAAGACTTTATCACTGGTTATCTGTGAGGGCGTGGTATCTCTCCGATCGAGCTGGCCTGTTCGGCCCGAAGCGTGGCTCTCCCATAACTAAAAGCAGTTTAATAATATAACTAAATAAGATTTTCTATCGCAGTAAGATTCGAAATGACGACACCCATAAGAGAATTAAAGCGTTAGGCATAGTTCGTAGGTTTAAGAAGTGGTTCTGATGATAGGCCGCAATGCGAAAAGTCATTAAGGGAAGCCTTCATTCAGCTGTGAAAATAACATTCGGTTGCAATGATAATGATGACGATGAAAACTATAATGACATAAAACGTCTTAAATTTATATGAAGACATTGAACTGAAGTCGGTCAATCTGCACTGGGCCTGCGTGGATGAGGCCTAAACACCATAAGCGAGTAGGCTCGTGCCCCCAAGGGGACATATAATGAGCTGATGATCGTGAGTGACAATAAAGCTCATAGAGCAGAGAGACAATAAGCCCACAGGGATGCTGGAGATGATAGTATCACATAAAGACACGTAAGTACTTAATTTTACTTCGATACTTCGTCGTTTTATAAGCATAATTTCTTCTGACGTACATTTGAAATCAAAACTGCTGAAAATCAGACAGAGCAATTATTATCCAATAATATTTCAGATCACGTTAACGTTTTATGACACTCGTATCGGTAAATAAGTACAATAACCTTAAAACTCAGACGATGTATCTTGTGTCTCATTAAGAGTTTGCTGTGTAACGTTAACTACTTTCAAACTACGTGTCTGGCTGTCGCTCGACGGTACTCCACAAAAAGTAGCACTTTTTGGTAACCTGCTAATGTTGCTTTTACCTTATTTACTGTTTGATGTATGAGTCTGATAGTTTATCTGACGGTAAATTTATAAGTTCATCGTATATTTTTTGTAATATTAGTTCTATTAATTGTTAGTTGCCTGTGATTCCATCATGATTATCCGAAGTATCATTGATTGTCCGAAGTTAGACTGAATATGCCAGGTAGATCTTATATCGATGTAAAAAAATTGAATCTTTTTTTCTGCTTCTACTGTACTTACTTGAAACAAAATATATTACTGTAACGTATTCGTGATAATAAACTAGTATGATAATAGCAGAGGGATAAGTTATAGTGGTTCAGTTAAATAGCTATAAAGGTATCACGGTTTTGTTTGTGTATGTACACGTGACCGGCTCACTGCTACTTCTACTGAACCGATGAGCTTTGTCGGCAACTTTGGTTCTCTTACGGATAACATCATTTTAAATAATATTTTTGCATTTAGGTCGTTTTTACATAATGAAGAGTATGTAATCTTATTTGTTAAAGACCCAACTAATAAATTTTCACTCTTTATACGTTACGACTCTAAATAAAATTTTTAAAAACCGAGAACTCAGATTCCTTTTCTTCGTATTTAAAATTAATACAGCCCCGCCTGGTGCTTTTTACAGAATACAGATAAAAAGGCCGATAAATGCGGTATCATGTATATGTTTTGTGCAACGTAATTTTAACATTTACTGTGCGAAAAGAGTTTCGCAATGAAAGCATTAAAAACGCTTATTCAGTGTAAAACGTGGAGTTTTATGCAATCTTCTGCGTGCAAGCGGAGTGGCGTTTCACCGGGTGTGAATTGTTTTATATTCAACCGCCCCGGGCGGCCGGTAAACAACGTCAAAATAATTTTATTTACGAATAAAAATCCTATATTTACAGCCACCGGTGCCTGTGAGGTTTTCTAAAATGCAAACTTTATTAGATGCTAAATGCATGGGACGCTTACATTGCAGTGTACCGCTGCATTTCAATTTATTGAATTTCAATGATGCTTTCAAATTGGTTTGGTATATTCCGAGCATGTTTCGTATTTGATATTGTTCACAAGTGAACTATCGGAATGTTAGTGTAGGTATAGTATGATTCACGAAAGATGACCACAAATGGCGGACTTTGCGCAAGATGAAGACTGTTTCAATGATAATGGCAAAATAGAATTCAAAAGTATTTCAAAATGTCATGAGCGTAAACAAAATACAAAAATTTCCGACGTTCGTCACCAAAAACACCAATAAAACTACTTCAGCGCAGTGGTCATCTTTTGTGAATCGCACTATGTACAGTTAAAAATAAATTGCCGTCATTTGCTTCATCAAGATACACACGTAGGTATTGCAGCACGTTATTTTATCTTAAATTAATTATGAATGTCCACCATTTCATCTTTACTTTGCTCGTCTTGATCTACCCCGTCGACTGTTGTTTCAGATGGGCATCGGACCTTTACCTGCATACATTGGTGCAGTGTGTATTAGCGGTTGGCCAGATTCTCGTTAGTTGATCCACAGCATAGTAAAATATATTGATATTGACTATGGTATGAGTACATTGGGATTCCATTATTTATTTGCTAAGAAGCTATGTCATTTTTTATATCAACTTAAGTAGTTATTAATAAAATTAATGATTATGAAGTGTTATACCACAAGGTAGGTATATTAATCACTTCAATGGTGTTTTACAAGGCACTAAATACTTGGGCAGAAAATGTATGCTTGTTTTCACGCATTAAAGCGTCTACAGAACTTTCTCCCGTTAGAGACTAGAATCATGCTTGCCGAATTGAACAAGCTTGAGCGTATTCAAAACCTGGGCATTCGATTTGTTTATGGGCTACGTAAATTTGATCACGTGTCAGAATATCGCAGATCTTTGGGATGGCTTCCTATAAGGCAACGGCGTCATTATAGGATTCTTGTCCTGGTTTTCAATATTTTAAAAAACCCTGTGTATCCGCAATACCTTCGGGAGCGTTTCACATTTCTTTCATCGTTTGGTCGTAACCATCGCTCCTCTTATAATTTAAGCCTCAAAATACCAAGTAGTTCCTCTAATATGTACGGACACTCCTTTACCGTTCAGGCAGCGAGGCTTTGGAACAGGCTTCCGTCGAGGTTGCGCGAGTGTTCCACGGTAGCGACATTTAAAAAGAATTTAAAATATTTCCTTTTGAATGAAACTGGTAGTTAAATTTTTGGCAGGTTCTTACATAAACTTAGAAGACTTTGTTTCAATATAGATATTTATATTTATTTTTCTTCACTTTTTCCTTTTAAATAAAGAAATGATTTCATTTATTTAAATTGAGTCCATATATTTAATTCAAGATTATATATATGTATGTTTCTGTGTGTATGTATATATATGTTTGTATGTGTATGTGTATAAACATATATATTTGTGGTCTTTATACTCATAATATTAGATTGTGTATTTTATATGTACCTATTTTTATTTAATTGGTCATTATTTTAGTTTATTTTTATTGTAGTTTTATATTAAGTGCATGGTTGTTTGCGTCTACCGCTCTTATCATTTACCTATTGTTTGTCTGGTTCACAATGGCCTGCTGGAAGAAATCTCTAATAGAGATAAGCTAGCCTGTACTTTACTGTTTCTTACTGTATACTGTTATTGTCACGCTATGTACGAATAAATAAATAAATAAATTTTATGATATACTTGCATATTCAGATAGATGGAAGTTGTGTTCAAATAAGTAAAGTTGCCTAATAAAAATATCCATTTTTCATCATTTAGTAGTAATTTACGATAAAAGTTCGGATACTCGACGGTGTAATGCTGAACAAGTAATATAAAAGGTCCATATTTATAAATATTACCTACCTTCATATTCATAATCCTTGTAGTTCTTAAGCTTCAATTAATATAAATTTATCATTCATTCATTTTCATTTCTCAAAGACTGATATCAAAGTACCTTAATTGAGTTCTTTCAATTTTAATTTGTGCTCTTTAGAAGCGTGCAATTTTTTTGATCTGCAGACGTTATAAGTTTGTGATTTAACTATAAAAGTATATAAATAAATAATAATTTATGTTTGGAACGTAATTCCTGTCCATAAACAGATGTTTTAAATATTAATGCGTGGTAATGTGTGAATATACATATGGCTCAATGTCTCATTAAGACCTTTGCTTGTACCGAGGTATCTTCAGGGCATATTGGTAGATCATTAGAGCTTGGCTCTGTGTTCGGCTGAATGCGCTCATGGTGCATTCGACTTATATCCACATATGTATTTACATGAATGTAAACCACGAGTAAAACAAATTGCTTAGCGGTAATTAATACGTTATATAGATATCTGATTTTTTTTTTTATTTAGGTTACATACCAAGTTTCAGCTTTCTAGCACTTCAGGAAGGTGTGTTATTGACGAAATCAGCGTATTTTAGATATTAATAAAATGTAAAGTATGAGGGCTATTCAATTGAGACTCTGTATGTATGATTAGTATATATCTGGAACATCGGAAACCAACTCTATGAGAGTTCAAAAAACGACGAAACACTTCGAGAAAAAGTAGGCAGTACGCTTCGCTTGGCTCGTCTTGGCGGGGGCACTACCGTGCTCCCAGATTTATTATTGTTATTAGTTATAATCTCTCTCTTCAACCTATCACAGTCCACTGCTGGACATAGGTCTCCCCCATTCTGCGCCAAATATCCCGATTCTTCGCTTTCCGCATCCAGCCTCCACCAGCGACCTTTCGCAAGTCGTCGGTCCATCGGTCCGGAGGGCGTCCTACGCTACGCTTGCCAAGATTAATTAATTAAGTAAGAGATTTACTTATACATACTGTTGAAACGTCATACATGAAGGAACAATGTATCCTAAAGAGTCTACCAAAAAGTAGATACAATAAATATGTACCTAGTTGCTTACACAAAAGCTGGGATGTATGACGCAGCTGAGCACATAATATGCAGTTTTGTTGATGAATGCGGGTTGTTTTTAGACACGTTTTCCGGTGAAAAGAACTCGCCTTTCATTCCGCGACTTAGCCACTGCTTTCTGGGTTACAAGTAAAGTAGGATTCTAAAGACACATTAAAAGACCATTTATCAATGCAAATACTATGGAGGTCGTGATGTGCAGTTCAACATGTTTCAAATTAATATTTAAAGAAGAATCTATGAACCTTTTATTTGCTCAAAGGGGAGTAATTAGAAACCTATGCTAAAGTTTTTCCATTAAAGGGGTTACCGTGAGGTTCGGCAAAGTAGACTCTCAAACTTTGTTTATGTCTTGGGACAGGGAACTCAAAGGCCAAAAATCTTATTGTTATGTTTCAAGCTAAGATAAATTACTTGAAGTTTGTTTATTCCCGGTAACATTCCCATTCGGTTCCGGAGCGTGATCACTTTAAATAAAGTTAGCTAACTAACCAGTAACATTTTCAACGTTTATCGGATGGTTGGAGCTATTGGGCACTATTTACTCAAGTAAATATATAATTGTTTAATGAATAACAAAAATTGCTTCCTGCATTCGTTTCATAACTTATAGATATTTATTGCGCCGTGACCAAAACGTGGAAGTTTGCAAACTTTACTAGTTAACGATAACACATGACGCAAGCCAATCGCTCATAAATGAGTTTTAAAAGTATTTTAGATATGGCGTAAGTATTCTCTTATACAACAATTATTGTTCGTGGTGCTATGGATGTTTTCCGTAGACAATAAAAGGAAGTCCAGAATTAATACTTTATAGTGTCCTGATTTTTTTCTGAGTAATGCTTCAATCTCTGTCAAAGTTCAGTAAGTTATGTGAATTGGTTTTTTAAATCGCCTATGTAACTAATAATGGAGACTCTTGCAGCTTCTGGAGAAAATGTTTCTTCAAGCGCAATAAATTAAAATTACAAATCATCATATCATTCGCTAGACCAGGCTTTTATTTGTGTATTTATTGATTTTATTTTATTTCATAGGTAGGCGGTTCACCTAATCAGTATACCTCTAGCTATTGACACTCCGAAACTCCGAAGTAGCAACGATTGCATTACCGAACGTTAAAAAGGACAGGAAAGTTTAACGGTAAAGTAAATATATGGAGAAGACACAAGCCTGCATGCCTCTCTCATACTTTTTTATAAATGCAATAGCATTGTTTGTGAGAACGAAAAAACGTTCGGCTTGTACCCTAGTAATAAATTTAAACCATTAACCAAAGTTCAAAATTTTATCGAACGAAACTTTTAGGTCATACGACAATTGAACTTACTAATCGTTATGCTAATAAACCGGCGGTGACAATGCATCAGTCGGCGCTCACTCTACTATTAATTACGTTTAAGCTTTCAAATTATTCGAGCGAGTGGTATCCAATAGGAGGCGAAACTCATAGTGCGTTTGGAACTTATGTTCATATAAATTTAAAACTTATAATTTGTTAATATCAGATACTAAGTACCTAAACACAAAAATGTCTCTTGTTAATATTTAACAAGACAGATTTATGTGTACATCTAGTAACAAAATAAGAAAAATATACATGTATATCGGGAGCCATCTGCGCTCGCCAATTGACCTGTGTAAGTGGTGAAGGCCACCTGCGGCCAACGGCGAATGTCATTCCGAAAAATATATAAATTATACAATTAGTTCTAACATGGTTTTAAGTAAAATTAAAAGGACTACTATATTTTTATGTATTAAAATAACATAGCTCAAAAATGTATGCAAAGCGTAGTAATGTCATAACTTAATACTCATAATCTATATCACTCTGTGCCTACTGAAAGCATTACAGGCAGAAACAAGTAAATAGTGATCCGAGAACCTCCACTTTCGTGACGAAAAAAGATTAGAGGGACTGTCTTTTTCTGCAATCATAAATTAGCTCTCCAAAAAATTCGCAAACGATACTCACCCTGTCACGTCATTTGGGCTAAGTATCCAAAACGGTGTACAATCAATCAGCCAAGGTGCTAAGCGAACGGAACATTTAGTGGTAATTGAAGGCTCTTTTTCATTCCGAATATATTTATGAAAAGATGAGGCGGACGGCCGCCTCCGCTAAGGAAAGCCGCGGCCTGGTTAAATTCATTATTCAACGGAATTGCGCGTGTAAATCGCCGAGGGCTGACCCAACCTACGCTGCGTTACTCATCTGATTCGTGGGTAATCCACAAACGCAACCTCGTTTTGCAACTAATAATACGAGAGCCGGCCGTATAAAAGTCCTATGGGTCAGATACATGAACGATTTTTTGAATATAGTTTTTGAAAAAGCCTGAACTTTTATACGGCCGGGTCTCCGCCTCTCACACATTTTTCCGATTTTGCTACACCTAAAGTTTTATGCTACTTATAAAATATTAATAAGGCATAAAAAAAAGCAATTCCTTTTAACTACTTCAATTTACAGACGAAAGAAATATCAACGGGCATGCAATAAACAAGCTAAAATATTGATATCTCGATGACGAAAGCGAAAAACTTGAAAAGGTTACAAATTTGAATATTATTTATATTTGCTGTGAGCGAGGTAAAGAAAAGTGTATTCGTATAACGTATTTTTTAAGAGATTCGTTTTTTACCATTACTAGGTAATTCGAGTACATACAGTAGACTGTAGGCTGGATACTACGGACTTTTCTTTCTCTCTCTTCTGTCATTATCATACATTTATAACTGCATTAGTCACGGATAGGGGTATTACTTGGCTATGAAAGGGAATTGGTCGCCCTTTTTTACTTCATAAAACTTTGAACTAAGGTAAGATATAGAGTCGGTTAGCTACGTCCAGCAAGCGGGGCTATTTCAAAATCCAATGCTCGCAAATTGAATCACGCGTAACAAGGTTTCCATATTCCTCTTGAACACCTGCCGGCATCGTTCTCAAATTACGACCGATTCATTCACTAATTGGCACAAAGGCACTACATGAAAGCTGTGTGTTAGGATTTTGTTTTATACATTATTTTCGTGTGAAATTTTTATATGGCGTTATAGTCAAAATGATTATTTATGATAAAACTTACTATAGACATAACTAAGATGTATTTGATATGTTTCAATGCTATTCAACACTTTTTGTAAGATTGGTTAGAGTAATTGGCGGAGGTATTTTAAATTTATAAAAAAATTAACAGAAAAGCATGCTGCTTTTCTGTTAAATTTATTTTATATATAACATAGCGAAATCATTATTTACACACTCTGTATACACAACAAAAAGTTGCTCTTTGCCATGTAGATAAAGTTAATTTTCTCAATAACCTTATTATGAGTAACATGTATTAGTTTTCTTACAAATAAATATTACATAGCGCTCTTCGTCAGCTATGCTAGTTGATATTAAAAAAGAAAAGAAAAAAAGAAAGCATTTATATATATAAGTATGTTTACGTAGTAATAAGTAGTAAGTGTAATGTAGTCGAGGGTAAATCGTCGATCATTTAGATGGCGACAAATAGGGAACAGTCTATATCTCTGACTAGGTATCTAGACGCATTGGGTCAGTGGTTTGATTAATGAATGTCGTCTTAGGCCCGTATTCTAGAGCGAGTCTCAACTTAAATCAAACTTGATCTTTACTTTAATTAAGTTAGGGATAGCGCCATATACGATAATAGCGGCACGCCTTTCTAACTCTATTTAAGTAAAGATCAATGCTTGAGTCTCGTTCTAGAATACGGGCCTTAAACTATCAAAGGTTGCTGGAAAGTTAATGAGGTTCTGTTCACTAATGTTACCAAATGTCGTTGTCGTTGCGGTGATAACCCTTTAATTAAGAGTCATTGGCTACGGTCTCTGTTCATGAAAATCAAAAATCACTAGTCATTGTCATATTAGTATGTTATACTCTAACCTAATTAATCTTTAACAACTGCCTCTTTAGTCCAGTGGGAATAAGTTCGGCTTCGTGACCCGAAGGTCAGAGGTTGGAATGAAAATGTCACTTTGTATGATTTTCCCAATTTGGTTAGACATTTCAGTCTAAGTCACCTGATTGTCCGAAAAGAAAGATGATTCCGTGCTTCGAAGGCCACGTTAAGCCGTCGGTCTCAGCTAACACCCATCAATTCACATTGGGCCCTTGTGGTGGGTTACGGCCCAATCTTCCCATGGCTATGCTGTGTGGGAGGCCACTACCTGCAGTGGGACTTTATAGGCTGCTGATGATCTTTAGTTAATCTTTGTAAGTGCTAAGCAAAATTTGATTAATTTAGTAGCTAGTAACATACTCCTATTTCGTAACTAAAAATATAGTCGAGGAAATGGGTACTTTTGTTTACAAGCCGCTATTAGTAGTAGAAACTGATGTTATTCTTATTACAACTAGGCTATTGGCGATATTAATAATGTACTCTAATTCTCGTATTTATGCGTAGTGTCAAGTTATATTTACAGAAATGCGGAGGAACGTGGCCAAATAGGTCGGTATTATTGAAAAGCTATAAAGACGCAGTTAAACCTTATGTGGAAGCGTTTAGTTGATAGAATTTTCTCGAAGTTTTACACTAGCTCTTACATAAGATTATTGCCAAAGATGTGAAAGCTTTTAATGGGAAGACTAAAGGTATCTAATAAATTTTCGCTATAGCAAGAGCATTTAAATATAGTGTTACATTGAGTTTATTAATAATGTTACTAACTAGTCGCTTTGCTTTGTCTATGCCTATGTATATACTTTGAACTCAATATTACACATCAGATTTTGAAATGGCTTTTAAACTAAACAGAATTATTCAGGAAGAGAAGGGTTTATATGTATAATACCTACTCATAGCGTTTATACGGCATTTGCCTTTAACATAGATGAAAAAATTTTCAGAAAATTCTGCAATTGTGTGCATTGGTCTTCAAAGCAATTTTAAGAGTGAAAGGGTCGGTGAGTGATATAGGCTTCTTTTAGTCTCTTGTTAATCCCCACATCTTCGCAAATTAGTGCAGGTTCCATAATACCAACAAAGAATAAATCAAAAAAGGGAACCAAGATTTATGCAAGAGCGAAGCCGCATGCTAATACTATTACAATCACCGTGTTATTTGAAGTTAAAAACTAGTTGATACATTTTTTCGTTATATTCATAGTTTAATAAACTAATGCAAAATACGCTAGTTTTACAAAACTACAATAAAGAAACAGCCCTATACTAACATTTTACTAAGCGAAAGTACTTGATAGCTTGTATTCAGTTACATACTGAATAAGTCTGCTTAGATAAAGCAAAACTCGTTATGAAACCAGTAAAGTAGTTGGAAAAAGCCGCAGGGATTATGTCATCATTGAATCAAGTAAGTGCGCCGTCATCGGAGCGTGGTGGTATAAAATGCGGGACGTATAAGAGTCCCCAGCCGATATGCCAGACCGATATAGGGCATCGATGCGGGTCGCCGCTTTTGTACTAAACCTTTACGAAGGGCTTCCAATATTGAATCAATAGACTGTTCAAAGAAATTTACACATGTAAAGCAATATCGAATATTATTCTAATGATTTGACGATCTTGGTAGTCGATCCAATTTATCTTGATCAAGCCATTGGTCACTATGGTTGGAAGTGTTCGCTTATATTTCCGTTGCGTAGATGCCACACGAGAACATTTCCCCCCCATCGATTATCGCTCATTTGCAATGTGCCATGCCCACTACCACGTCGATTTGCCAATTCTAGACAAGGATGGGGCTTTCTTTCGTTGAAAATTCGAATGTAGGTTACCACTCAGATTTATCACTACAACAATTTTGAATACATAAAGGTTCTAATATATTTTACAAAATAATGTAAACACGATGATAAAAACGGAATTAATGATTGGTCTGCCTAATTTAAAAGCAAGTCTTGTATAGATTGCTAGAACCAACCCTATACAAGACTTGCTTACTTACTTATTAGCAGTATTTGCTAATTATGTAATTTATTACGCTTGATATTTTGATCAATCTCTTTGATCAATTTAATAGGACTTAGTCAAATCATAAATTATATTTATATAGGTTTCAAGGAACAATAAATACAAGCAGCCGCTGTTTGCTTTTCATATTTGTTGAGCAGAAAATTTTGCTCTGTATAAAATCCGGGCATATTTGTGAAGACTTGGAAACTTCGGTGAAGTCCGGATTTATCCTGAGGAGCAGTAATCCCACTACATTGAGTGCCTTCATCCTAAAAGGGAATGAAAATAATATTACAGTTTGTAAGGCGAATAAAAGTTTATGTATTTAATATGTGGTTTAGTGGGAGATCCATTAACGTTTCATTTTTTTGAGACGACATCGGAGTCTACTGTTGGACAACCATATTTCTCCTAATGCAGCAGATATACTGGTCTTCCACCAGCGATTGTTCCCAATAGTTGGCTTATTTCTATGTTGAATAAATAGGAATATTACTAATAAACTGATTTTCTTATAGTAAAATAAACTTACTTAGGCCGTCTATAGAAAGACATAA